>MJUU01067637.1:141909-186711 GCA_002080025.1 Modiolus philippinarum
ATGTTTGTCTCTTGTTTTCATTATTGTTTTTCTGGTGCAGTTTGCTTGTTAATTGTGGCATGTGATTGTAGTTCCTGGCCATTGTAGGTGTTTGCTGTTTTCCTGTTTTTGTAATCATTTAGTGGCTACAGAAATGTAGAGAATAGTCCGATTAACTAAAAATCCCAGAAACATGGTCATGTAGTGGCTACAGAAGTGTAGAGAATAGTCCGATTAACTAAAAATCCCAGAAACATGGTCATGTAGTCGCTACAGAAATGTAGAGAATAGTCCGATTAACTTAGAATCCCAGAAACATGGTCATGTAGAGGCTACAGTAATGTAGTGAATAGTCCCATTAACTAAAAATCCCTGAAACATGGTCATTTAGTGGCTACAGAAATGTAGAGAATAGTCCGATTAAGTAAAAATCCCAGAAACATGGTCATGTAGTGGCAACAAAATGAAGAGAATAGTCCGATTAACTAAAAATCCCTGAAACATGGCCATGTAGTGGCTACAGAAATGTAGAGAATAGTCCGATTAACCAAAAATCCCAGACACATGGTCATGTAGTGGCTACAGAAAGTAGAGAATAGTCCGATTAACTAAAAATCCCTGAAACATGGTCATTTAACGGCAACAGAAATGAGGAGAATAGTCCGTTTAACTAAAAATCCCTGACACATGGTCATGTAGTGGCTTCAAAATGAAGAAAATAGTTCGATTAATTAAAAAGCCCAGAAACATGGTCATGTAGTGGCTACAGAAATGTAGAGAATAGTCCCATTAACTAAAAATCCCTGAAAGATGGTCATTTAGTGGCTACAGAAATGTAGAGAATAGTCCGATTAACTAAAAATCCCAGAAACATGGTTATGTAGTGGCTACAGAAATGTAGAGAATAGTCCGCTTAACTAAAAATCCCAGAAACATGGTCATGTAGTGGGTACAAAATGAAGAGAATAGTCCGATTAACTAAAAATCCCTGAAACATGGTCATGTTGTGGCTACAGAAATGTAGAGAATAGTCTGATTAACTAAAGATCCCAGAAACATGGTCATGTAGTGGCTACAGAAATGTAGAGAATAGTCCAATTAACTAAAAATCCCTGAAACATGGTCATTTAGTGGCTAAGAAATGTAGAGAATAGTCCGATTAACTAAAAATCCCAGAAACATAGTCATGTAGTGGCTACTGAAATGTAGAGAATAGTCCGTTTAACTAAAAATCCCAGAAACAAGGTCATTTAGTGGCTACAGAAATGTAGAGAATAGTCCGATTAACTAAAAATCCCAGAAACATTTAGTGGCAAAAGAAATATAGAGAATAGTCGGAAATAGAAATCATAGAAATTTCGCAATGCAGAGTTGACAGTTATGGAGAGAAAAGTCGGGAAATATAAAATGCCAGAAATATTGCCATCAATTTCAGAGCATGTCACTCTGGTAAGAAACTCTGATTCTACAGAAAAATATCAATAAATAACAATTGAGAATTTTAACTTATGCTGTGACAACATTGTCACAATATTTTAACGGGGACTAGGTGGCCGAGTGGTTAAGGTAGTTCTACTATCTATATAACTATTGTAGTCTATCACCACTGCGGTGTGAATTCGCGCCCACTTTGTACATTACAAAAAGGTGCACTCGACTTACAATCGTAAGTGATAATAAATGTCAGTTACCCGCCCAAGGTCGATGGTTCTCTCCGGGCACTCCGGCTTCCTCCACCACTGAAACTGACCGTCGTGAAATAGCTGAAATACTGCTGAAAGTGACGTTAAAATTTATTTTCTGCACAACTTATGTCCGTCTAGTGCAGATAAAATATATCAAAACATTTGGTAATCCGTAAACCAAAATGTCTAAAAGCTGATAGAGAACAAATTACTAAAAGGGTTCTAAAAACAAAAGTCAAAATCAGCTAAGGACTTTGACCATAAATTCAGACGAATGAAGAAATACATCAGCCAAAATTGCACACAGTTAGTCCAATAGATATTCAAGTACTACACTTCTTTCATATGAACCCACCCTTTTTTTAAGATTCACTCGCTATTTCAATTGCACTATAAAAAAAACAATCTCTGAAATAAAAATTTGATTAAAGTTTTATTCATTAATTTTTTTGCAGGATCCAGAAGGATATCTGGTCAGGTATTCATTGGTAGCCGGAGATCTTCCTCCAGGAATCAAGCTTTACACCGATACTGGTAGAATATATGGAGTTGTTCCGGATTCTGATGCAACATATACAATTACAATCAGAGCAACTGACGTGCATGGGCACATTGCAGACAGTGTTTTCAAAATTGTCACTCGTGGTAAGCGAATAATAGTTTTAGAAATAAATTCATGAATTTACTGAACCTTAGCAATGAATCTGAAAATTACTGGAATGAAAAATAGCAATTATGCTTAGAACATATCTGACATACAACTCTATTTCTTGAATTGTCATTCATACTATGTGGTCTAAATTGTATACATTGTAATGGACCACGTCCGTTTTGTTGACATAACTGACATGAAATGTCGGGAATAGCATCTCCCGATCCGTTCCAATTACAAGAAGTTTTTAAATGCCCTGGAGCATTACAATTGGAACAGTTATTACTATCAATCTTTGCAGGTTGACGGCCTTGTTGGGATGACAAGTTTTTCATCATTTTTGTCAAGTCGTCAGTTTGCGACTTAATTTCTGACATACCATCTTGGTTAGAAAATGGCCTTTTACTTACAGCTGCAGCACATTGCTCATGTATTCGGTACTTGTATGCCTCGCCTTGTTTTGCAAATGATAAGGCATCATTTATAGTTTTTATCTGATTAGAACGAACATAAAATGCAAGTTTATCAGGCAAACCATTTATGAAACGAAACATGATTTCATGATCGGGCTTTGATAAAAGATGACCCATTTCTTGAACATTACAGAAAAAATCTTCTATTTCCTGGGATGGAGCGAGTTGCATATTGTGGAAAATTTCGCTTTCAACCACTACGGATGGGTGTTCCCATCCGATGCTCAGATATTTTTCTGAAAACTTCCGTTTAATCGTCCACCATGACAAGTCGGGACTTAAACAATTGAACCAAGATAAGGCTTGGCCTTCTAAATGTAAATGAAATGAAGCTACTTGCTTTCTATCGTCTCCATCTAAATCTGTAATTGGCAGAACGATTCAAATTCACGGAGAAATTTGGAACCATTTTCTTTTGGATACCCCGCAAATTTACGACAAGAACCTAATTTCTCCATATTTAATATTGTTTTAGGAGTTGGACAAGAAGTAGAATGAACACTGTCTCTAGTAGATGAATTAAACAACACTTTCCGAATATCTTGGCGGCTATCTTGAATACTTTGTCTAGCAGTACTTAGTTTTTCCCTTAAATCACGAAAGGGGGAATTGTTATTGATGTCCTGAGCAGGTGTTTGTACCGCTAAATATTTCTCATTAAAACTTGAATCACTGGGTAAATTATCACACACTGGGTTGAACGTTGTTGACGTATATTTTAAACTATGAAGTTCAAGAAAAGTTGGACTCAAAATTTCATCGGCATTGTCACTGCAACAGTCAGAATTTTGGTTCATTGGTTTTATTATAATGAAAGAAAGGCAATCCTTTCTCTCTAAAATTATTCAAAACGTACTCAGAAAACAACAAATTTTATAATTATATATACATTTTTATTTATTTGAGAGGAATAATGCAATCATTTTCCTCCTTAGGCTTCTAGTTTACCAATCTCACATTCAGAATTAGTAACACAAATCATGTACCATTTTGCAAATTCTTATCAACCACAGCTTTGCAAGAACAGATCCTGGATGCACACCATCAGAATATGCTGAGAAGTTATAGGAATATTTAACTCTTGAAAAATGTGTTTTCTTTTTAGATCTCTCTAAGTCTGCTGAAAATTTTGGTGAATATTGAATACTCAACAGTCTGTTAATATCATCAATATAGCTATTGACAATATGTATATGTTTATTCAGAATAACATCTTTTGCCTTGTAATTTTCCCAATCTCTGCCTTTAGATTTACTATATTCATAAATTGAATAAATTGGAAATTGTAAAAATGCTAACTTGATACTGTTGCCAAACTCTCGTATAAAGTGATAAATGTTTCTGAGATTTTCAATTAAACTATAGGCTGATGAAGTGTTATGGGATGTTACATCTATAAAATCGCCAGTTTTTGTTGTTAAGTCACATGTCCCAATCCATATAAATAAACATATTTCGTTATATTTCTGCAAAAGTTCGTTTATATTATCTTTCAAATATTGGAGACAATCCTCCGATGTCAAAGATACTACACTACAAAAATGAATTAAGGTCTCTGGATTGACACGAGCTTGCTTTTCCAGGTTAAAGCCTTTACTGTATGAAATTTACACAGGTTTGTAACGCGGGACTATAAGAGGATCTACCCTTAATTTATCAATTTGCAGTTTGAGCTTCCTTTGCTCTTCACCCATAATAATGGTGAAAACGAGGCGCCATGCTGCTGCCGAAAAACGTGCTCTCGTATGTCAATTCAACTTTGTAGTTACATACAAAATATTTGGAATTTTACACAAAAACCATTAATAAAGCGTTAAACTAAACACAATTTAGGTTCTCCACCATGTTGGGGGTCGCTCACTGATATTGGGGATTGGTTGAGCAAAAACACAACGCAGCATCAATTTTTACACCTTTCTTCATCAACGTATTTACACAGAGAGAGATTATAAAGTCAAAAACAATCGGATACAAATTCCGTAATTAATTACATTAGCAAGTATACAAAGAGCGGTAACTCATAAAATATTCGGGAACTCGTTGACCATGCCAAACTAGCCTTTAACAAAACTAAAATTTCAGATCCTCATCAATTTATTTTTATTCGAGTCCGATAGGACGAGCTGTGATTGTCTGACGTCACGGCGTCAGACAGTATTAGACATGTTAGAATTAGAAAAAGCACATCCGGTAAGTCGTCCATGGTCGCATTGCATAACGGTCAATAAATTGTAACGTGTTCATTTTATTAGTGTTGTATAACAACAATGCCTTTGAAACATAAATTGAATTATTAAAAATTTTTCTGCAGTTTGAATTATCTAAAATCTGAATTCCTTACTTGATTCAATTGATAATAATATTTTGGAAAAGTTATAAACAATTTTAGTAATGAAACGGAGAGGTTTTGCCTTAACGATTGAAAATAACTTCGCTTTAGTTACATTGAGTATTCGAGTTATCTTTCTTACATCAAATTCATAAGATGCCGTGTGGTTTATTTATCTAGCCAAGTACTAAAATGAAGAATTTTGTAAGCAAAGTTCCATGATTTATCAATTTTCATTGCACAAATACATAGTGATGACATGGCACATGAAGACGCACGTTAAGTGTTGTATTTAAATTACAACTCAAACTTATCAACTGAAAAGTTTCAAATAGAGTTTGTGAATGCACACAGATGCACGGCAATTTTTACTAATACTTGTTTTTGCAATTTGCTTGAATTTTCGTCGTAGTTTATCTTAATTAGTGGTCAAGGCGCTGTAACCATTGTGAATGAAATAGAAGGGTTTTTTGTTTGGTTAACGTAACGAATATGATGCGTGGAAATTCTTGTAAATCATCAAACAAAATATACAATTTATTGTCTAGGTAAAATAATACTGACGTCAGACTAGCTTTTTGGAAAGCTAATACTTGTACTAGTGATATTTTCTGTCGAGACCTTCAATACTACCATTATTGTTTTTATCCGCAAGGTCATAAGAGTCATACTTGTGACGTCATTTTCTGATATTTTCTTGTATCAGGTCAGTACGGAGATACTGACAATATCAGTTTATAAGATCAAAGAGAAAAATGTACATATTGCCGATAAATGATTTATATTAGTTTCCCAAATAATTAAATACGTACAATGAACCTCTCTTCCTTTAAACTTGCATTGCATTTTGATTTTGCAGAGAACAGCTCTTGATGTTATATAAAAGTAAGATATTTTAAAATATGAATGATGATATTTCAGGAATTATCTATTGCACAAAGACTCCTTGCAAAAATCAAGGTGTTTGTCAAGACCAGCCAAATGGATACAAGTGTTTTTGTCCAAATCCTTATGGTGGATTAAGATGTGAAATAGGTATAATTTTAAATACTAGTAACATCTCCGACGACTTTGGGGAATCAAATGAAGCATAATACAATAAAAATATACAGTTAAACTCGACAAAAAGTCAAAACAAACTTAAAAAAAAAATACTAGTACTCTAACATTTTACTCTTGCTGGATAGATGAATATTTAAGTTTTGCAGAAAAAGTCATAAAACTTTACATCCTGCTGTGACAGCTTCCGAGAATGTTAGGTCACTTTAAACTACAGTTTGTACTTGATAGACAAGCAAGTTTTCCCTTCATTTTATATATTATCTACCTAAAATATCTTGCATATTTATACATTTTGAGTTATGTAAGCATCCGGGCATTCTAATCAACAGTTCCGAATTGACTTTTCAATGAACATGGCAGGACCATCTAATTTTAGAAATAGTTTCCCTCTAGTAATCTTGGTAAGCACCCAATCTAAACTGCAATTCAAACATTGTAATCTACATTTTTTCTCCACCTTTTTTTTCTCTTTATCTGCATGGATAGCATTAACATAAATGTCAATTAGGTTTTGACTTATATTTGCCTGATGAAAATACTATTGATAAGGTTTATTGTTGGTTTTCATATTTTTTATTTCCACCGTTTTATCATATGCACACCATGTATGCAGTCATTATTAGGCGTACATAATAATTTCTGAGATCATTAAAAGAAGCATTAAAATCCTTCACATTTTTTACATCTTACTTCGCGCAAATTTCATTACAGACTGTAGAAGCAATCATTTAATTGGTCCAACAAATGCAAAAGCAATACCAGATGCTAGTTTGTCTGGATACAACATGTACAGTACCTACACAGCTGCTGGGGCTAGAATGAATGCAGGAGGGTGGTATGGAATGGATTCTACAGCATACCTGCAGGTGGATTTAGGTTTGCAATTTGTTGAAAATGTACAGGTTTCTTCAATTTATGTTTTTTGTATCTAAAGCTACATCATTATTTTTCTCTTTGAATTAAATTTTGGTAGTAGAAGTTGCAGTTTCTGTCAAAAATATATCCCAAATACATTTGTAGCTGCAAATCTAATAATGGTTGCTTTAATTCCGCAGTTCTTCTTCGGGGAAGTAGAACCATATTCATAGAAAGTGCAGAGTCTGGTTTTTACACTGTTTCCGAATAAGAATGTCACTGAGATATTGCTCAAGTAATTCTAAAACTGATCTTTCAATTTAGCCAATCAGAGCAAATTTGAATCAATAGCTCATGGTTACGTATGCCTTCATCTGCATTTCCCCTTAAGATTTTTTGTAACTCGTTTAGAATGTTTCAATATTTTACGAAAGGATATGGAGTAAATGAACATGAGATCATAACACATATGTTAACTCCAACTGCAATAATTTTAATGAGCTGTATGGCCATTTCGGAAATTAATTCCTCATCAGCAGCACTAGAACCAAAACAAAGGAAATCCATAATTTCAAAAAATGTTTAAAATGCATAAAACTAAACGAAATCCGAATAATCAGTAATATCAAATAAAGCTAAGGACAAAACTACGATGGAGGGAGTTAATCCTTAGGTTTTAGAATTTCCATAAATTTAGATAATAGAAATTGAACAAAGTGTACACATGAGATATTATCTCATGTACTAGTAACCCATATCTAAGAAAAATAAAAAGCGTACATCTCTACCACGGGGAATCGTTTTACCAACTCCACACTGCAATAAAAGACAAACTCCTGTATTAAATATTTTACTGAAGTAAATGAACATGAGATCATAACACATATGTTAACTCCAACTGCAATAATTTTAATGAGCTGTATGACATTATTGTAAGTAATAAATAGTAAAGTTTAAAAGAAAGTGTGATTTATCATGGTCTATCAAATATTTTGATTCGATTTCCACTGAGGAGACATTAATTGTCGAAATGGCAATATGCAGAAACTTAATTCACGGTAAATTATCAATAACCTAAATATGACATTTTCAACCACTAACGTATAATCAGACGAATTGAAACACTTAAAGACACCCAGATAACCCAGATAAATACAATTTCGCGTACATAAACATTGTTTTCTTTTTTGTAGGAAACATGACACAGATTGATAACTTTCAAATAAAAGGAAGGGACAGTTCTTCATACCGTTATTATTACACAGGAAGCTTCTTTATTCAATACAGCAATGATGGCAACAGCTTTAACAACTACACATCAAGTACAAATGGAAACGTACATGTGAGTGTGTTAGAAAATCATCAAATGAAAAAGATTTATGAAGTTTTGCATGTAAAATACCGAAAAACATCTTTTTATATAACGTTCCATAAATTCTGTCGTCGCAACAAAACAGTGCAAGGGTTACGACATAGTGAATATTATAATAAATATTACTACTGGCTCACATACTTTGCTTTAAGTATTTGTCATAAATAACAACATACCGAAGTTACTGTTAATTTAGATTCTGCATATGCGCATTTCGACAACTTATGTCTCTTCAGTACAGATCATATCAAAACATTTGGAAATCCTTAAATCCAAAAATGTGTAAAATCTGATAGAGAACAAATTACCAGAAAAGTCTAAAGAGTAAAGCCAAAATCAGCTAAGGACAGAGCTATGCGAGAGGAGGATACTCCTTAGGTTTTAACCAAATTTCCTAACATTTAGATATTGTAAGTTTTAAAATAAATTCGGTTTTCGGGACAGAACTGAAGTACTGGCTACTGGTGGGTGAATATCCTCGTGGACTTACAGTCCACCAGCAGTGGCATCGGCCAGTGGTAATAAATAACAAAATACCGAAGTTACTGTTAATTTAGATTCTACATATGCGCATTTCGACAACTTATATCTCTTCAGTGCATATCATATCAAAACATTTGGAGTCAGGGATATGTTCAGCCGTTGTTTCTTTCGTCCCTTCAGAAATTCTATGGCCGTCACCACGACATCATAGATAGATATGAAATGTCAGTGTCACAAATAAAAACTGACATTTTCAGCTAGATTCACGTCTTCCCGGATTTGACATTACCGATTTTGACTTTACCCTGGATTGACCCACTGACAGTGTGACGGGTGCTGTATACAGAGCAGGACATGCTTACCCTTCCGGAGCACCTGATGTTTTTTTTGAGAGTTCACAATGTAAGTGCTTTAGTTTTTTGTGTTGTGCATATGTAATGTTCGAGTGTTTTGTGGGCATGTGCTGTCTTTGGTCTTCCGTCCTCTGGTGTTCTTGCTTTTGCCTTGTCTCTGGACAGTGATTTGTGTAATCTTTTGCTTTGTTCCTTCGGTATTCTACTGCCGTTGTTTTGGAAATCCTTATATCCAAAAATGTTTAAAATATGATAGAGAACAAATTACCAAAAAAGTCTATAAAGCCAAAATCAGCTAAGGACAGAGCTATGCGAGAGGGAGATACTCCTCAGGTTTTAACAAAATTTCCTAAAATTTAGATATGGTAAGTTTTAAAATAAATTCGGTTTTCGGGCCAGAACTGAAGTACTGGCTACTGGGTTGGTGAATACACTCGGGGACTAGCAGTCCACCAGCAGTGGCATCGGTCCAGTGGTAATAAATAACGAAATACCGAACTAACTGTTAATTTAGATTCTGCATATTCGCATTTCGACAACTTATGTCTATTCAGTGCCGATCATATCAAAACATTTGGAAATCCTTATACCCAAAAATGTGTAAAATCTGATAGAGAACAAATTACCAAAAAAGTCATAAAGGACTCACTTCGTGATATGGATGCATTTTCGTACTGCAGCAGGATTTATTCAATTCCTAGATTATTTCGATCTTCGTGTTTTTGTTAACAGACACATTTATTAATGGCTTTTCCTCTTGGAAAGTTTACTTTGGGTTTTCGTCAATTATCATGGCTTAATTATTTTAATGCAAAAATTAAGCCATGATTCTTATTATTTTCCTCCAGACTGAAAAATGAAAATAACAATTGATTGAGCAGGCAATAACTTCATTATCTTCTGTTTTTTTTCCAGAAATTTACTGGTATCCAATATAACAGTGTACATACAGAAACCCTTCCAGAACCATTGCAAACAAGGTTCATCAGATTCTTTCCTTTGTCCTGGAATAGAAGTTACAGACCGTATATGAATTTAGAGATAAACGGTTGTCATATCAATTAATATCGTCCGGGAAATACATGTTCAATGTTTGAACTATCATTTAAATATTGGTCAATAAATACGATTTTATATACATTTGTTATTGTTGACCAATACATCGAGCATTTGGGTAACGGGTGAGCACCTATACTATATCCATAATTTTTTTGTAGTATTTGATAATTTAGACGGGAACCATGTTGTATTTTAGAATCTGAAAGGGAAATCGTAGATTTAACTGTCCAAAATGAGTTTTCCGGTGACGAGTCAACGCAGCAAAAATAAATAAATAAATTCGAAAACAGAATTTGTGAGAAAATCAAACTTGTCAACATACGTTTCAGAAATAATTTGTGCTTACAACTGCATAATTTCCAGGAAATCTTTGTATTGGCATTACAAATATATAATATATAATATCACTTTTATACAGTGATTCTTTATCACTGAAGCAGATGCATAAAATCTGTATAAAGTATTTATAGAGAAATTTCGCAAATAATAATTATCACTTATGATAGAAGGACGGACAGACGGATGGACTAAACCATTATTGTGCTGAGCAACTTGCTTCGTTTTAGTTAATTGCTAGTTAGTATGGTGTTTTATGACTGAAAATGCCATAATATGAGTGATTCCCTCTTGCTGCTCTGAAATTTTGATTTACTCCCTCTGGTGTTTACCCTATACACGTATACATATGTGATATGTAATTTAATAATTTTACATGCTTTGAAGCCAAATGTGATGATTTGAAGTGATTGTTTCGATGCCAATCTAGCAATGTGCACTGATTAACATGACTTATTGATGGGTTCAATGTCTGGAAACAGTTTTTCATATTAAAAGCCTGTAAAAGTCTGAGGTTTTTGTGAATGATTTCTAATAATACAACAAACAAGCATGATAAATGAGATGTTCCGTGACATGCATAATGTATAACTACATGTGATCTTTAAAACTTGCGAAGCTAACTTACTGATGTTGTGAAAATTAACCAGAAATTCTACTCCAATCTTCGGAGAAGCCCACGCGGTTACGGTTGTAAACGGTGTACATTTTTTGCCCTTAAATATCGAAGTTGTCGGATTAAAATTTAGTTTAGTCATTAACTGACACGTGCCAACGTACCAACGAATTTTCCATCAAGAAGTTGCGACAAATGCAAGGAATGGAGCATTGCAGTACCAAATGAGACATTCATCCTTTTAAGGGAGGCATTAGTCATAATAAATTAACCAACACCTATAACTCATCTTCTGTCCATGCAATTGAAATATTAACTAATTATATGGAGACCCTGAGAATATAAGATTAAAATGGTCGATAAATTTAGAATTAGATGTTCTTGAAAGCTATATTCTTATTCCAGCAATAGCATGGTAAAACAAGAAGAAAAGACGTAAACTTTCCTACAAGAGGTGCAAAATACCCTAATTCTTAACTCTGCGATTCAGCTTTCGTACTTATACCATACGAAGACCTGTGTAGTGATGTCAGTGAAAAAATGTCTGTTACACTAAAATATTTGCACATACAAAATACTAAAATACCGAAGTTGCATAATGAAAACGCAAGGTAATTTTTTCATGTCAGATAAGTCTGACTATTGGGCTGGTGAATACCCTCGAGGACCTCTGGTCCACCAGCAGTGGTATCGGCCCTATGGTTTCAAATACTAAAATACCGAAGTTCAATAATGAACAGTAAATTTCGTTATGCTGTACACGTGTTTCAAAGAGTAACCTCTCATCAGCAGCACTAGAATCAAATAAAATGGAAAGCCATAATCCAAAGGTAGTCAAAAAAGAAGTACTCATTACCAAAAATATCGAAATAGGAGGCCAAATCCAGTACCAAGGACATCCACCGAGTGCCATACACGAAATGAAGCCTCGGTGTTTTAAAGGGGTTAAAATTTGATAAACAGTAATTTTCTGTAAAACGCAAGGTAGTTTTTTCATGTCAGATAAGTCTGACTACTGGGCTGGTGAATACCCTCGGGGACCTCTGGTCCTCCAGCAGTGGCATTGGCCCAATGGTTTCAAAATACTAAAATACCGAAGTTGCATAATGAACAGTAAATTTCGTAATGCTGTATAAATGTTTCAAGGAGTAACCTCTCATCAGCAGCATTATAATCAAATAAAATGGAAAGCCATAATCCNGCAAATCCAGTACCAAGGACATCCACCGAATGCCATACACGGAATGAAGCCTCGGTATTTTTAAGGGGTTAGAATTTGACAAACAGTGAATTTCTGTAAAACGCAAGGTAGTTTTTTCATGTCAGATAAGTCTGACTATTGGACTGGTGAATATCTTCGGGGACCACTGGTCCACCAGCAGTGGCATCGGCCCAATGGTTTCAAAATACTAAAATACCGAAGTTGCATAATGAACAGTAAAATTCTTTATGCTGTATACGTGTTTCAAGAAGTAACCTCTCATCAGCAGCATTAGAATCAAATAAAATGGAAAGCCATTATCCAAAGGTAGTCAAAAGAGAAGTACTCATTACCAAAAAATATCGAAATAGGAGGCCAAAACTAGTATCAAGGACATCCAGCGAGTGCCATACACGGAATGAATTTTTTTAACAAATAGACTAAGACCTACAAAATATCTCAAATTAGAATAAAAAATACCTGATATTTTCAGTAGGTTCGATCACCCTTAAAAATTCTGCTCTTTAGTTTTCAGAGCTGTTACTTCGTATTTACATACGCCAAATAAAGGATAAGTAGTAATTTTGATAAGTTTATCAACAAGTTGAATTGGTGCTTCAGACAGGTGACAAAAGCTTGTCAAATTGTAAACAAAGTCATAATTGAACAATAATTGATAACAACAGATAAACCACGAGAAAACAACATTTGTCAATCATGTCGAATTTCTACATTTACGAGCAAGTGGCATTCGAACAAATTATTCATTCATGGGTATAACTGGCAAGAGTGTTTGGTTTGCAGTTTTTACAATATCTAATTTACATGGCATACTTTGTCTCTCAGGGTAAGTCCATTATTGTTTGTCTTGCAGTTACTGTTATAAATACTCCTTAGTTGCAATAGATTCAAGTATGGCACTTTTTGTAGCTTTTATGCTGTCATCCGTTCCTTGCTACAAAATGTTCCTGAAAAATGTACACGGGTCCTTGATTTGGCAAATAAATATTCTGTAATCTGTATTCTTTGTCTACTAGGTGCCAATCGATGGGATCATTATCAAAGTAGAAGCTTGAAAACTTCATTGGAACTGTTATATTCAGTATTGATTTTACAATTATATAACAATGATAATTACATAATCGGGAGCTGCATCATTCTTTTTTCCTATTAAATAATGATGTCACCGATTCGCACCTGTACAACGAATGTACTTCTCAGATAAATTGCCTCCGTTGTAGTTCTGAATGTAACAGTTAAAGTATGTTTAAATGTAATTGAACCCGTGAATTAAAATATGGGTTGTCAAGAGGCCTGAGCGTGTAGCGCGAAAGCATTTACCCCTCTTTTGTCACGAAGAAATTCAAGTTAATACTCTGAGACGTACTTTCACTGGCTTTTGAAGACCGACAAAATAAGAATAAACAAAAAAAATTAATAAATGTTGCAATCCGCCATAAAAATAGAATCTTCCACTCATGATTACTTATTCAATCAACATGCATGAATTGTGTCTTTATTTTGCTGTAGATACGGAAAAATTTTCTTACGCCATATCAATTTAATTTCTTGTATTTCGGAATTTTTACGCTCAAAAATTTGGACGAGACAGCAATATCTTTATTAATGCCTAAACACACAAGCAAGCGAGTATTTTTTTCTATCTTCTTTAGATCACACATATACAACATTTAATTGATTTTACTTAGTATTATATCATATTAACTCTTGAATTAATCTCAGGTCCATTTGTAAGTAGAACACTGTTTCTTCTTGCTTTTGTCTCATTCATAACAAATGTACTCTGTCTTGATTGCAATCTTAAATGTACCTAAATATAGATCATATTTTATCTGTATTTTAATTTTAATATGATCGAATGAAAACCCCTGTGCCATTTTGATTGTTCATTTGTATATTTACCAATGAATGAGAACAATCATGACCTTCAATTACTACGAATTACACCAAAGCAAGAACCAATCCAATCAATAACTTACTTCTTTTGTTTATTTTACTCGGACTGCTTTCTGTCATCATCACCATTTCAGATCTCCGTACATAACACTTACTGATATTAAAAATTTCAATTTTGAAAAGATCAACAAATAAACAAACACAAAATATCTCTTTAGTAGAAATTGACATTAGTAATTACGAGATTTTTTCTTCATGTTGGAACAATTGCGTGATTTGCAGCATCAGGCAAATGCCACCCCCATAAAAAATAAAATAAGAATAAAAATAACAACATTTGCAATTGCAAGCAATAGCTGCTGTCGCCCCAGACAACCAATTCGATGATTCCATCTTGTTCACAGCCTCAAAATCAACTTAAAATCAATTTTCTTTGAAATCGAACAGCGCTGAATTTTTTACGTATTTGGTTGGCCATCTTGGAAACGGCGGCCATTTTAAAAATTTTTGTCGCATAGATTCCTTTTTCTTTTCCTACTGAACATTTATGCAAAATAATTATAATTAATTCCTCAAAGCGGTCCCTGAGATATAGAACACTCAATTTTTCCACGTAAATTGGCAGCCATCTTGGAAATGGCGGTATTTTGAAAAATTTAAACGCACAGCATATAACTTCAGATGGTGGTCAAACTTTGTGCAAAGTTTGAAATCATTCCATTCAGCCGTTTCCACATCATCGCTCGGAAAAAGAATTATTGGAAGAAGAATAACTAGATTTACAATTGCAAACAATAGCTGATGTCGCCCCTGACAGCCAATTCGATGATTCCAGCTTTTTCGCAGCATCAAAATCTACCTAGAAATCAAATTTCGTTGAAAGCGGACAAAGTTGAAATTTTTACGTATTTTGGCGGCCATCTTGGAAACGGCGGCCATGTTGCAAAAAATATTCCTTGCATACCCTCCTTCAGATAGTGATCCAACTTTGTTACAAATATGAATTAATTCTATTTAAGCATGATTGAGAAAATTACAATTTTTGTTAAAATTGAACGAATTTCGAATTTTTCTTATTTTGTTAGCCATCTTGAAGATTGGCGGCCACTTTGAAGAAAATTTTACTTGCATGCACCCCTCCAGATAGTGTTCCAACTTTGTACCAAGTATGAATTATTTCTGTCCAGGCATCATTGCGAAATAAGCCGGATAAAAAGAGGTGGAAGAAAGAAAGAAAGAAAGCGTAATTATAACAAAGAAACGGACCAAAAACAATATGTCGTCCTGACTACTTCTGCGGCGACATAATAATAATCGGAAGAAACGTAGTTTAACAACATGTCACCCCGACGATGTTTGGGGTGACGGCATAAAAATGTTCAAGACAAAATACACAATAGCCTTTTACAATATGTACTCTTTTGGGATCCAATATAGCATAATTCTTATTTATATTGCCCTAAGCCCTATGTCAAGACAAACAAATACGAGGAACTTTGATGATGAAAGAGAACATTGATAAAAAGTTTCCGATATTGAGGATCGTCGCTAAGTGTAGGTTTTCAGGGGAAAGAATATCTTTTTCCGAAAAAAAAATTATATGCAATGTAGGAAGTGGATATTTTAAACTTATTTTCCATCAAAATTTTGTTTTATTTTTAACAATCAACTTTAGCGCGAGGGATATTTTATTAAAGAAAAACGTTACGATGATGCGAGATTGAAATAAAAAAATGAATACTCTAAATTTTATTTCACATGTGATTTTGATATTGCTCTTAAGAGCAAATATTAATTTGATTTGGTCTAAAAATGATTTTGTTATAGAGACTGTGTTAACATTGTCGATTTTTCATTGTTAGTCATGTGTGTACTAGAGAGAGGGCTGAGAATTTTTTGTCTTCGTACAACCAAGCCTTCTTGTGCCAAGAACGATACACAACAAGTTGTGGACATTTAGACTGGAGACGATGCACCAGATATAGGTAAGCCTCTATGATTTCGTTGTGTGAAAATATAAAATATAATATCATTTTATGACGAAATTAAAAGTGCCTATTTACTGGTACTGTAGTGTAAATTAATGTTTCATGTCTGCAAAAATATCTTGCTTGTCAAAACGCTCAAGGTGGAATGAAAGGTTCATATTTAAGGAAACTATGGCATTATAAACTTTATTATTTACAAATACTACTTCAGAAAAGTCTAAGCGTAGATGTCCTTAGTACTGGATTTTGCCTTTTATTTCGGTATTTCTGGTAATGAGTACTTCTTTTCTGACTATTTTTCGGATTATGGCTTTCCATTTTATTTGATTCTAATACTGCTGATGAGAGGTTACTCCTTGAAACACGTGTACAGCACAACACAACTTACTGTTTACTTTGCAACTTTGGTATTTTTGCATTTTTAAACCATTGGACCGATGCCACTGCTGGTGGACCAGAGGTCCCTGAGGGTATTCACCAGTCCATGAAAATTTACCTTGCGTTTATTAGAAATTTACTGTTTTTTTTTCAAAATTCTAACTCTTTAAAAATAATACGGCTTCATTCCATGTATGGCAGTCGGTAGATGTCCTTAGTACTGGATTTGCTTTCTATTTGGTATTTTTGGTAATGAGTTACTGTACTTCTTTTCGGACTATTTTTCGAATTGTGGCTTTCCATATTATTTGATTCTAAAACTGCTGATGAGAGGTTACTCCTTGAAACACTTGTACAGCTTAACAAATTACTGTTCACTTTGCAACTTTGGTATTTTTGTATTTTCAAACAACATTTCTAAAAAAAAGTATAAAATATTTTTTGTCAAAACGCTTATGGGGAACGAAAGGTTCACTTTTTTTAGAAAACCATGACATTATAAATTTTATTATTAATAAATACTACATCTGAAAAGTAAAACATCCTAAATCAAACAACATTTCTGAAAAAGGATAAATTTTATGAGTTCATTAGTCGAGGCTCATTATAACTTTCACAATACTTTTGGTGCAGTGACTTGGAATTCATACCACGTTTTATATAGAAAAGAATATAAGACTTAGACTTACTTCATGTCACCTTAAAATAAAATAAAGCTATTTTTTCTAAATATCTATAATTATGAGAAATGAAGACGGCACACAATTCCACACAACCCTACTCAAAGCAAAAATCGAGCCTCTGTGATACTAAGACGGACAAAATATTATAACACACTGCAATGCTTTGTCAAAACAAAAATTTCAAACAAATATTATTGCATGTGCAGCCTGAATGAATGCTTTTTAATGGCAGAAGTGTGTGTGTGTTGTGATGTTCATTGTATAGTATTCAGGCTTTGTACGAGAGAATATTTCGTTCGATGAACCTCGTGTATAAGAAACAGAACCAACTTTTTCAATAATATTCTCCTCTGAAACCAACGAATCAATTTAGCCTTAAATATACTATCAAGTTATTCAATTTCAAAGTTGTGACCGAGGATCCACAGGACCAATCAATATGATCATGATTACTGGAAATAAAAGACAGTAGTTAATTGTTATAAAATAATTCAGCATCTAGCATCTGAGTCGGTTTTTAGGGGGCTCAGGCTACAGAGCTGCCGCGCGCATTCGACGCTGGAAGATAGGGGAATGTCCTGTCTATGCGGAGTTGTCATGTCATAACACGGAAAGCCTGGCTGCGGATCATTGTAGCCGTACTATGTGGAGAAACGCCATGTTCCATGCAGTATAAAGACCCTTTCTATATTTTTCTAAGGAGAGCAGAGTCACATGGTCTCGTATGGAAGGCAAAATTTTCTGCCACTACCTCTTTTGTAGTGCCAATCAAAACTCGTTGTCCCGGTTTTCTCATCCACCTCTGTTTTTCTTAATTTTTTTTTTTGAATTGATTAACTTGTTCTCGTCCAGATAAAGCTGATATATTGCGCATTGAACATTAAACTAAACCAATCAATCAAATAATTCATGTAAAACACCTAACAGTATAATGCAGAGTTCACACGGAACGTTCAATTCCAATTCTAATCCCGCCCACATGTCCTCAATTCGAATTGTAATGCGCATTACAATTATAATTCCACCTTATATAATAATGCTGGCTTCTGATTGGTCGACAAGTATTGAATATTTTGACAAATGTCACGATTTTCTCCTATTTTTCACCATTGCCGTGGTATTTGCCATCACAGCGTTGTATTTTTAAAAAATACCACGTTCTGAAAATAGCATCATTCCTTATAATAAGAAATCCCTATTATTCTGGCAATGCATCATTCAACCTCCATGAGTGTAACAAAATATACAAATAAAACCAAAAATCTCAATGGTATATGTATTGATTTAACCTCAAATATAGATGAATTGAGGCGAAATGTGTATTCGATGACAATGTCTTGTTGAAATGACGATGAATGATGTCATCATTGGCTGATTGGTATATAGTTCTGTTTGCGAAACTGATTTTAAACACTTTCATTAATGTTTTGTCCGTATTGTTAAATTACAGATGATCTTAAGCAAACCGATAAAAACCAATCATGTGTTAATTGTTAGATTTTTCCGCTTAAATACTACAAACGGATTTTTTTTTAAAATAACACAAATAGTTCATTTTGACAATCTCAAGAGCTCGGCAGAACCGTAACAAGTACACATTTGACTGAATTTAAAAAAAATCATGACTCTTTAATTCCAAATTAAAAATGAAAAAAAAATATATTTTGACATTGAATACAAAATGAGAGTTGTGGATGAATTCACACCCCCTCAACAACGAAAATTGGTATTGAATACGAGGAATGAATTTATTATAATCCATTAAAACTACATGTTGAAAACTTCAACAAGGCAAGGCGAAAGATATATGGTGGAATTAAAGAAATATATCATGACGTTGAGTGATATTTGCCAAAAATACCTCTCAACAACATGATATATTTCTATAGAATTGACTTACTAAGTATTTAGTCCGTAAATATTCAAATCTTATTAACGGCAATTGACTTTCGAACACGATGTGTATGGGGTGAATGAAAAATATGGTTGAACAGAGTTGTCAAGAGCCAAAGTCTAAGAGGCAAACAGACAATGCAGGTGAAAAATCGTTTGAAAAATTTTTAACACTTTAGTGTACTTGAATTCAAACAGCAATTCGCTTAAAGAAAACGTAAGAACATTACTTGTTTTTGATGTCAATTAAGCATACTAGTATTCGAATTGTCTAATACGAATTGAGAAATGCGAAAATCTAAATATCTTTATGAGTTACTGCCCTTTTTTATCTTATTTCAAGTGAATCCTTACATTTCAAAAAATGATTTGAGGTAAGGTTTGCCTTTAAAAATTTTCAGCGAGTATAAAAAATATTTGATGCATAGGTTAAGTTTCAATTGCAAAAAAATGTTCAGCATATCAAGAAGTATGCTATATCATTTGGTGAATCTTAACACCTTTTGTCGTTGATTATCCTTATTTTTTACATTTTCCTTTTCATTTAATAAACAATGAGTGTAATAATAAAACTAATGAACATAGTGATCAAGAGCCGAAGTCCATGAGACGAATCAGGTGGAAACTATCGGAAAAATTGGAAAAGATTTGGTGAAAATGTAGTTGTGACAAGGTCTCTACAAATACATGGTGAACAACGCTATGCTAGTCTGCTAGATGTTGGAGAAGGCTATATCCATGTTTCTTATTAATCATTGATGCAGGATCGTCAACAAACATTAAAATTTACTGGCAAAATGTTCTCACAACTGCTGTCATCCGTTGCCCGACAAAAAGACTAATAGATTGCAATCACAACATATAAACAACTACAGGGAACTCATTGAGTCAATTGCAAAAACAAAACTTAGCGTTATACAATAGTGAGACGAGAGCACTTTAAACATGTGGTCAGGAAATTACAAAGAAAAACCCGCTAAAATCTTCAAGTAAATTATGATAGTGTGTCCAAATGAGAAATTCTCTCAAGAGCAAGTATAGAAAACTATTTGAGAAAGATATTAAGTTTAAATTGCAAAAATTTTAAAAATGTTCCGACTGTCGAAGATGTCAGACAAATACTTAAAGGAGTCATTTTGTTAACATTCAAAACTTATTTGAAACATATCTTAATAAATGTACATCATGTAGAAATTGGCAGAAAAACTTTACATAATTTATTGCTCTTTTCACACTGATTATATTTCAAGTATGTTTGAAATAATAGTTAAGGTATTTCAATTTACCAATATAACCTGGTGATCCTGGGACCCTTAGTCAATCGAGCTGGATTGGCCGGTGTACCCAAAAAGGTAAACGAACGAGATTTTCAATTTGCAATTGATACAATGGGGAAAAATTGAGTGATTATAATATTTAATATAAAATGGAACCGAAAATCGACCCTGATTTCTTTTTGAAAAGAAAAAGTAAATATTAGCAAAATTTGAAATTTGTAGAATTTTAAAGTAAAACCGTGGTTTTCTTGCTACGGAAAGGTAAAAGACAAATTCTATCTCGGTAAGAGGGCAATGACAAATATATCGAATCAAATTGCTAACATTCAAACTGCAAAGGGTAAAAAGACGAAGCAAGTACAAAGCCACTAGATTTGTATAGTATATATTGCCAAAATGGTGTCATTATATTATATTAAAGTTATCGGATGGGTTCAGTTTATTATTGTTGTTATTATTATTATTATTCTATTTATTTATTATTTTATTTTTATTTCAATTATTTATTTATTTATTTCTTGGTGAGAAGTATAGAACTTTCAGATATTTTCTTTTAACATTAAGAGTACAGACATGTTACACTCCAAAACAAAGATATATGACCAGATATCACCAGGTTGAAGAATGTTGTGCAGGATGGAGAGAAGATGGATCAGGCCGCTGTACAGTTCGTTAGTATTCTTGAAATGCACTAGTTTATTTGCTTAAGTAAGTGAGAACCGAATCGTCAGACTAAAACGAATATTCCAAAGTACATGGAAACATCGGGGGAAAAGAAATACACAAAAAACACACACAAAAAACAAAAAACCCCAAAAACAAAAAATAAAAACAAACAAAAACAAAGACATTACATGAGTAACAAACAACGGCAGTAGAATACCGAAGGAACAAGGGAAGCGATGACTACAAAAATCGAAGTCCAAAGACATGGCAAAAACGGTAACAGATAAAAACAAAGACAAACAAGGACGCGAGACAGCTACGATGCACGGAAATAAAAGATAACATTCAGAAATAGGACACACATAGTATGAACTCCCACATAAGGGACATATTAGAAAATTGAAGACACACGCATACATACAAAGATGAAATAGAGGTTGTCGGAAACGCACTCCCTGTTTAACACAGAAAAGCAGTTGTTAGACACCCTGGGCATGAATTTTCTCAACATTTTTTAAATCAAACTATTGATTGTCGCCATTTCTACTAAAAGAATTCAATGATATATGGTTGTTAGACATAATTCCAGAAAAAGTGGTCTTTGAGAACTGCTGGTAATTCATCAAAATTGGAATCAAATATTTTGGAAAAAAAAGGTGAAAATGTTTGTTGTAATTGGAAAAATTCTTAAACTCTAGTTTCACAATAGAATTTCCAAATATAAGTGGTCTTTGAGACTTCCAAGACATATATCAAATTTTGAATCAAATATTTTTAAAATCCTATTATTGAAAATGTTTGCTATCATAAAAGCTAATTCTGAAAATTAGGTTGCTGAAGAGAATTCAAGAAAAAAATGGTCTTTGAGACTTTCAGGAAATTTACTGTTTACTTTAATACGTGATACATTTTGGAACAGTATCCTGGAGATAGTTAGTGTACAAATATATATTTTTCTTGACAATTTGTTTTGTAAGGACCATGAAAGACTTTTATATATCTTGCCTTAGAAAATCAGAAGATGTGGCTGAAAATTTTCCTGAAAGTGAACAGTCTATAGAACTATTCATTAATATTTCCTACAAATTTGTGTGTGTTGCATGATACACTTTTTGCATTAATATTTGGTAGTAATATGCTCTGTATTTAAAACTTGAATCTAAAGAAATGTCCAATAATAACCGAAGGTTTAAGTCTGTGAACAGTAGTACATAAGAGGAATTAAAGTAGGAATAAAAAAAAACAATTTAATTTTAAAAAGTTGATAAGTATGGTTGCTAGGTTGAATTAAACAATATAAAAGGTCTTTGAGACTTTCAGAAATTTACCAAGTTCGGAATCAAGTATATTTGAAATGCAATTGATTAAAATGTTTGTCCTAAGGGAAACAAAGTACGGTAGAATTCACAAAAAGTGTTCTTTAAGACTTTCAGGAAACTTTCCTAAATTGATATCAAATGTTTTTGAAATCCAATTGATGACATGTTTGTGTTAAACTAAACAAATTACTTAAGTATGGTTGCTAGGTAGAATTCCAAATAAAGTTGTCTTTGAGACTTTCAGGAAATTTTCCAAAATGATGTCAAATATTTTTGAAATCCAATTGATGCAAATGTTTGTCTTAAACTAAACAAACTATTTAAGTATGGTTGCTTGGTAGAATTCCGAAAATAGCGGTCTTTGAAACTTTCAGGAAATTTACCAAGATCGGAATCAAAATATTTTTGAAATCAAATTACTTCTAGCGTCTGCCCTAAACAAAACAGATGATTTAAGTGCCGTTTCCAAGTAAAATTCCATAAAATAAGTGGATTGAGTCTCAGGAAATTTACCCAAAACTGGAACCACCTTTCAGAATTCTAAGTTTTCAGAATTTCGTTTTTTTTTACCAAACACTTGTTAGAATATAAGATTTTATGCCAAAGTTAAAAAAATATGTCTGTGTCATTTTCAGGAAATTAACCAAAGTTTGAACCACGAAATCAAAATTCCGAAAGCTTATTGAAATTTACAGACTATATGCAACAATTCTGCATAAAGATTTAACCCCTAAATCAAAAAATGTAGATAGAGTTTGCATCACATGCTATACATGTCAAACTTCACACTTTGGGGCCTTCGTCAAGATCGACATTTTTGGGCCTCTAGCTTGCACCAAGACAAAGAAAAGAAACCCGAAAGCTTATTGCGCAATAACAGACTCTGTGCAACAATTGTACGACAAAATTAAATCCCCAAATCCAATACTGAAGGAGGAGTTCGCGTCACATGCAACATGTGTCAAAATCGACATCTTGAGGCCTCTTGTTTGCATTAACACCAATATCAAAAATCCGAAAGCTTATTGCTCATCTGCAGCATACGTGCAATAATTCTATAACAAAATCAAAACCCTTATTCCAAAAACGTAGGAGCATTTTGCGTCACATCCTTTTGGACAGACGGGCAGACTGACTGACGGAAAGATGGAGGCGAAAATATATGAAAGTTCTCAAAAGTATCGAAAGTATCACTGGATGTTCACAAATAGCATTAAATAAGCAATCAATTATATCGGAAATCGCATGTTTGTCTTAAGGGAGTACGAGCCTCAAATTTCAGAAGCATTCTATATCCTCGGGTTTTATCCATTCAAATAGTGCTAAATTTTTTTGCACATTGATCACATTAATTTGGTCACAAGTCACTTTAAAATACATAAAATAGACTGTGTATAAAATTTAATCAACTTCCAATTATAATTTCATATATTTAAAGGCCTATAAACATCTTATGCAAATTAAAGGAAAACTCTAGAGATATCTGTTTCCCGCCAAAATTTTGACGTCTTATATCTCAAAAATTCCTACAAAGATTTTCAAAATTTTTTGCTCAAGTTGTTCCATTAGTAGTGCTCTTCAAAAGAAAAGGTCAGAATTTTAATTCTAATTACAAAATTTCTGACACTCGTACTCCCTCACGTTATCAGGTGAGGCGGAGAATTTAAAAAAAACAGAAAGTCTTATGAACAGTGAACTTTAGACTTTACAGCTCAGTAAAATGAAAGAAGTTGGACGGGGTTTAAATAGCAAACATAGACAGAAATTTCAGTGTCAGAGCAAACAAAAACATAAAAAAGGAAGCAAATTGTAACTGGATAATATGATTTTATTTTAAATATGTTAGCTGTCTGTCTAAAAGAGTGTTCAAATGGTGGAACTTGTGTTGCCATGGACAATATACCCGGATGTCGCTGCCAAGAAGGTTTCTATGGAGATAGTTGTGAACATGGTAATTATTTATCTTTAAGGATTTAACCTATTTATTTAAACGACAATTTTGTTCTGGATCAGATATATACTTCTCATATAACTGTTCCCAATATGTAATGACCAAATTTGACCGATTGTAACTTGGGCGTTTGCAAAGAGAACAGCAGGTAAAGGCACACACTTGCTGTATTGATACAAATGTACCTTTTGTAAAAATACAAATTGCTACCTGAAACAAATGGGGTTATAATAATAACACATACAAGTGGCTAGGACTCATGAAAGCCTTGTATTTATATATTTCATTATATATTTCAGTTATGGTGTACTTTTTCATGAGAGAATTTCTCATATAGAAATACTATCATACTTTCAAATTTGGCATAATTTCCAAATATCATTCTGACCGCCTGTTTGTTGTTCCCACATCTCACGATTTTACATGTATTATGCCAAGTTTTCTTGCAACTGACTAGATGAGTGCCCTGTGGTTTCATATATTGTGATTGTCTTCTTTTGTTCTTTTGTCGGGCACCGGATAGCAACGATTGATAGACCATTTTGCCAGTTACTTTTTTTTTTATGAATAAGAAACCTCACAGTGTTGAGTTGATATAATACGCGACACCGTTGGTGTATTACATATCATAATACACATTAGCAACAAAACTCACAAAAAGTATTGACCCATACAAACTTATAATTTAACTATTTCTAACATTTTGCGATTTAAGATTTGAATTGACTATCGCTTAAAACATGTTACACAAAATCCGAATCCCCTCTCAAGCCCATATTTCGTGTATGATTTCCGAAGTTCCTTATCATTATACTGGTAGTAGATTATCAAATTATACACGCGCGTGAATAAAAACTGTATTCGTCTAAAAAAAAACATGAAAAGGAAAAAAATATGGAGTAAAGGAGAAAACATCCTATCTCCAGGTTAAAACGACCAAAAACAAAACATGTAGGGGTCACCGTACGGTCTTCAACACATTGATTAACCTTTCCCTATGTTTGATGAATGGCTAAAAAATACACAAAAAGACTCACAGAAAATAATCAAACGAGAAAATAGTACCACCTACGGTCGGAATGAATTTGAAGTAAATGCGTACCTTTTCTGCAATCATCTCTGCAAGCAAATGAAGAAGGAAATAGATATCCACCTATCCATACGGAAAATAGTTCCCCTAATGTTGAAATGTTTTGTCTTGTTTTGTTTTGTTTTTCGTGTGTGTGGGCCTTTTATTAAAATACCTATCTATTTGCATCTTTTTGAAATGTTTCTCGCTTAGCCATGTGTTTGGACTTGAGTTTTTGTAATAACACCGGCCCTTGTTAGTTCGGTATTTAATGCCCTATAAGTTGTCAGCAATACTTTTGTTGGTAACAGCTTTAATGCAATATAAATATCTAAATATCACAATTATTCATACTCTGTCATGGAACCGATATTTTTGCAGTTTTAGGTTTCCCGTTTGGAGTTTGGATAAAGTAATACTGATATTTATACATGGAACTTACTTTTCACCCGTCTTATTCAGGAAAAAAATGTGGTTCCATTTTTTTCAAAGATTTTATGAAATCCAAAGAGAGTTATAATAGCGATATATATTATATTGTCATAGAACTGTTAGAACAAGCAATGTGAAGTGTACATTCACTTGAGTCACCAGGAAATTTCTACTGGAATAACAATCCATCTTGACTCTCTACAAGGTTAATTTACCTGTTGCTGTACTAAAAGAAGGTGCAACTAGACCATTTCCGAGCTCTGGTTTCAGGATTTACCAGACCACTTTTCAACGTAACAGTATAGAAAATGAATATGGGGCGGACATGCTTGTGACAATGGACGGACAATTAACAACTGGTGAATCTAAATACCAGAACTAGGATTAGGTTTATTACAATAAAAACACCCATGAACGAGATTAAAACTAAATATTATGACTATTTCTCTATTCGAATACCCATCAAGCCAATGTTTAACTTTGATTTATGTTTGACTCAAGTTATCAATAACATCAACTGAGATCTTGAAATCTTGGCACTCATTAACAATCATTTTACAATATGTCTAATCAGAACGATTTGACCAATATTGTGATGTTCGCCTTTCGCCAATGTTAGTGCACAATGTTTTTGATGTTTTTTACCTGGACAGTCTTGTGCAACAAAATTACACTTATATATAATGTTCAAACAACGAGCAAGCTGATCCTGTGGATCATTGAAACTTGAGGAGTTTAAAAAGCATGAACTGTTCTCAGTAAAATTTCTCCAACAAGAATATAATGTCTGAAATATTGTATTAAAGTTATAAGTACATACAGCTGATGACCAAGTACACTGTATGTCTGCATGTCATTTTTTTTCTCGAAATATATGAAATAACCCGTTCACTGTCATATAGGGTCTGTAAGTCTTGTCATATGACACCGAGAAATCACGATAAAATTGAAATTTTAAAACGTTTCCCGCCGAAACATGACATTGCGAGATTATGACGTCCATGTTTTTATGCTTGAAACGTCATATTTTTACTGTTAAAAATGCAACTTCCGGTTACAAATTATGTACCCGGAACTTCCAAAATTGAACGAGACTTACAGACCCTATTCTGAACTTGAGATTTCTAAGTCCTTTTTCCTACGTTAGAAGCACCTATATCCATTGTACATTCACACGTAATTCGAATTGAGTTCGCAGTAGTCAATTCGAATTTGCTTAATTCGCGTTGGAAACAACGGCAGTAAAATACCGAAGGAACATAGTAGTGGTATATCAAGACATGTCGAAAAGGAGAATATGGAAAACAATGACGTTAGACAGCTACAAAACACAACATTCAAAGCCAAAGTCTGAACTGCTATGAAAGTGAAAGCAGCATTAGGTGCTTGCCATATAGCTTAGATTTCGTCAATATATATTAATTGATCTATGTATGAAGCTTAAGCAGAGATATAAGTATTTTTTTTTAATTTCAAGCTCACTGGGATAGGTCTGATATAAATATTCTTTAAATTTTGAATGATAAAGAGAAAGTAAATCGTCTATGTAGCGGAAGCTGAAATTAAAGTACTGGGCTAAATGTTTTCTTTGTGCAAACCTTCGTAAAAACTTGGCCTCATACGAGTACACCAAAATGTGGGCTAAAATTGCGCATAGATAGTTCATGTAGGAATCACTATTGTCTTGTATAAAACGCGATACCCAAATCAAAAATTCTAAAATCTTTATTACTTTAGCCTCACCGTACTTCTTATTTGAACCAGTTGGGTTCTTAACAAAATATACTAGTCAAAAAAAGAAACGATACACAATTAATTTTGTAAATATTTTTGCATTTTGCAATTTAAAATTTTTATTTTAGTGTATTAATTTATTTAATGCCAAAACGCATTTGTTTATTCAATTTTTAATTCAATTTCGAAACGGATACGATGAAAATCCGGAATTGTATTTGTTCGCCCTATGATCGAGTTCTCCGTTAACTGATGGATGATTAAATTGTTTGATGTCCATAATTGGGACACTTCATCATGTTAACAATTTTCCATCTTAAAAAGTGAAGTACAATGTCTAATTTCGATCCCCCGTTCAATCAAAAATCAACTTGGACAATGACTTAGCGCGGTCAGACGTAGATCTTGATTTTTACCCTCTCAATTCATTACTATGTGAAAAGAAGAACAAGCTATCAGACTGTAAATGAATCCAAAGCAAACATGCTCATAAAATAAAAGATCACGTGACAGCAGATCCCGTGAGACGTCACAACGTCAAGATCGCATAACACGCGTTTTACCCTTATGAGATCGATAGTTGAAAAACGGAAAATAGGCCTGAGGAAATCATGGTCGACATAGCAACAGTCAGTACGAAAATGATGCTTTGGTAAAAAGAAAATGTGGAATTACTCAGTATTTACGCTTGCAAACAGAAATTCTGGATAATGACCTTGACCGTGATCGGAGATGGTTCAGAAATTGTCAGAAAAATCTTCGGGCATAATGTTGATTCTTACATGCAAAAAATATATTTTGTCTACGAGTTATGGTTTTTCTGCTAGAAAGTTTAATATCATTTTTGATAGTTTGTGTATCGTTTCTTTTGTTGAGTAGTATATGTTTTGATTTTCCCTACTTAGTACTAAACAAAAATTTCTCCGTTCTCTGTTTTAGTCAGAAACGTTGATCTTTTTAATCTGCAATAACTGTTTTCAATTTATTGTGTAGCAGGGTTGCATAAAGAGTAGAAAAATCAAAAGTTTAAATGCTATGGCAAGGGTTGAGACTGTTTGAGGATTTTTGTTCAGGGAGATCTTTGGAATTTCTAGGAATCCACATCTGATTCACGCAGCTTTATCACAGTATTTTCAGGCCATCTCTGCCTGCGCTAAACAAAGTAGTATGGAGGCGAAAAAGAGATTAAGTATTTGTCTGGACGACCCCGCAATGAATTTCTGTTTATGACGATTCTTATTATGTTTTGATACCTTGTAGATGTTAAGGAGTGTATTGTTATCATCATATTTGATGGAAAAGAATGCTAAAACTGGAGTTTGATTTTTTACAATCTCGTCCCTTGATATTGTAGTAGAGGTTTAAGTGTGGTTTCAAGATGAACTGTAGATGCCCTTCGCCTTCACTAGACAGTCGAAATAGTGTTTCTTACACACAAAGATTAGGTTGTTAGAGGGACAACAATGTAATTTTCATGGAGGTCAATGAGATTTTTTACCACGAAGGAATCTTCAAATATACTGGGATTTCTGGATTTCATTGTCATTTTCAAGAGCTGGATGCGATACACAATTAATGACTTTAAGGACCTGATCCTTTCAGGCAAAGTCTAAATAGTATAGTCCTCAACTGCATCCATTAAAATCTTTAAGTTGTAATTCCAGTTGTATTCTGTAGTTCACGGAATGTTTGAACCTTTTGAGGGCATATCTAGTAGTTTGAGGTTGTCTACGATATCTAGGTCACCAGTAAAAAGGCATTAGGGAAATCAGATGGTTTGGCTTAAAAGTCAGCAATTTTGAAGTCACGTAATACCCGGTTGTAATTGAAAATAGTAGTTGCAATTGGTTTAGTCTAGCTACTGATTTTATCTTTGAAATAAGGTGGAAAGTTTGATGTCATCGTTTTAAAGCGTTTAAGAATTTATCTGTGGACTGAATTTTGGTAAATGTCCGGTTATAAGGTTTGTTGGCTGATATTGTGACAGGCATTTGAACAGTCTGTGGTTGGATATATCCAAAACAATCGCTGGTAATTTGTATTCTATGTAATGGCTATCAGTCTCAGATAATGCTAAACACGTTTTGTAGAAGCAATGAAGTTTAAAAACTTGCAAGGAATACAAATTTATAGAAGTTGATGAATACCCAGTGACATGGTTGTGAACGCACGAAGAACACTTCTTGAAATGTCATTCAGACGTAGGGCATCAATTCAGGTCCTAAAGTAAGTGAGAACCGATCCGTCAGTCTAAATCAAACAATCCAAGGACAATGGCAACTTCGGAAAAACAAAGAGACAAAGACAAAACATGAGCACGGCACAGAAAAGAAAATGAAACAGACACATACACAAAAATGAACAATACAAACCAAAAACAACCATGGGTGAGATCAGGTGCACCGTTAGAGTAAGCATCTCCTGCTTCTTATAAGACATTCGCCGTGTTGAACATGTCAACTCCGGTAGTTAAGTCAAATCTGGTACAGGAAAAACAAACTTTAGTGGCAAAGAGAAAGATCTGTTGTCATTTGGGGAACAGATATCCCATAGCGGTCCACAAGATCGTGATGTCGACCGTAAAACTTCTGTAGTGATGACTTCAAGTTATGGGTAAGATACCTTTGCCTTAGTAGCCTATTTGTAAGCAATCGAGCTCTATCAAGGAAGTTACTGTATCGACCACAGGCCCTTTAGAAGCGAATGAGTTGGGGGATGTAAACTCCATATGCCGGTGCTTTTGGAATGTTGCTTCAAAGAAAAGGGAAGTTGACTATTGGAAAAGTGAAGTCATCGTGTTTGTCATATAGCCTAGTTTGTAGTGGATCTCTTTTGTCAATTTCAAGATAAAGGTCAAGGAACGAGGCTGATGTGGAAGTATCTGTAGTATCCTTAATTTCATCACAAAGCGAATTTGCAATTTGCATTTTTATGTGCTCCGTGTCCGAACGTCAAATGACATTAATGGGAATTGAATTTTTACAAAGCGAATTACCCGGATCAAATGCGCATTGCAATAAGAATAACAAAATACCGAGGTTACTGTGAATTTAGGTTCTGCATATGCGCATTTCGACAACTTATGTTTCTTCAGTGCAGATAAAATCAAAATGTTTGGAAGTCCATAAATTGAAATAGGTGTAAAACTGATAGAGAACAAATAACCAATAAGATCTAAATAGAAAAGCCAAATAAGCTAAGGACAGAGCTATGCAAGAGGGAGATACTCCTTAGTTTTAAAACAAAATTTACTAAAATTTAGATATTGCATGTTTCCAAATAAAATCGGTTTTCGGGCTAGCACTGAAGTACTAGCTACTGGGTTGGTGAATTGAGAAAATGACATGCGGACATGATCACCGTTTTAATTTCTGAAATAAATTTGAATTGAACGTTCTGTGTGAAAGCAGCATTATAAGAAAATGGCAATTTATAATAGTTACACAAATCGCCAAATGTTTAGACCTTCCTTTTCATTTTGTGACTCTCCGGGTTAATAGATTTTGTTTGTTTATAATTAGGATTTACACCATTCTTGCTAAAATTGTGTCCTAAATTCTTAACCTCGTCTTCAGTTAACTCGCATTCCTGCATCTCTAAATAATATATTACCGAATCTAGAACGCCAAAATACCTCACTCAACCTATAACACAGTATAGGAACCTGTGCGCCTAAAATATTTGATTTACATTTTTTATGTATGCTGTTTAACCTTTTTTGTAGAAAGAAACACGAATAAACATTCACAACCGGTAAGCATAGAACATATTTTCTTGTTCCGAGATACATTTTTATGTCTTTCATGTTGACCAAATGTGAATGACAGATTCATGTATAGGGGATGACGTTTTTTTGAGGAGAAATATGTTGTTTAAAAATGTAAATATTTGCACGAATCGGTGATCTCAACAGTCATTTACCAAGGAAAGACCAACTTCGTTAATGTGTCTTTGTGTGTTTATATTTATATATTTAGTCTATTAAGGGTGAGCAACATATTCACAAGAGGACAACCTCTTGTGCTTTCTTTTAGGTGTGAAGAATATCCATTTATCAAAAACTACAGCTGAATTTCTGTTAACTGTTGTGCTGTATGTCTGTTTACTGTTAGAATTATAAGCTTAATTTTTCTTAAGTTGTATTGAAATCGCAGGAATCTGAACAATGCAGCTACCTATATCACAAAATTTTGCACAAAAGTGAGATGTATCTTTACACCTTGTCACAAAACGTTTAAGGGCTTTATGTTTAGTTTTCAATGAAAAACAGGCAAACAATTAACTTTTTAATTCAAAGAAATGGCATTGAAACCAGACATTTTAATGTGACAATATCTAAGAATATTGACACACATTTTGTACAACTTTTCTTACCAAAAATGCAGAAAAGGCTTACTCGACCTGTTGATTAATCAAGAAAAGGGCAAAAAGGCTACAGATAAGAACGCCAATAAGATATATTTTAGGCGCACAGGTTCCTATACTGTGTATAATTGTGTTTATCCACATTTATCATATCATTAAATATCCTTCTTTAAACGTCAAATAACAACTCAATATTACAGTTATAGCGCATTTGTACAAAAAGCAGCTTTATGTATAATAAAAACCATATTCAGTAAAAAATGCCTTTTCATTGCGATCCTTAGTGCTAATATTTCAATTGCAAATCACGACCAGAACACAGCGATGCATTACATTTTGTTTTTATTATATGTTTTCAAGGGTTATTTATCATGCTAACTAATAAAAATTATTCGTTAGAGCCATGAAGGAAAGCATGACTTACCTATAATTGCAAAATATACAAATGACCAAAAAGTTAACTGATGTGATTACTGATAAACATCAAATGTTCAACTGTATTGTGCTCTGGCCTAAACCTATCAGACCCAAAAGTTTATCAATTCTTTCTACTGTAGGGTGGTTATTAACTGACTCGCAAGTTAACTCAATATTATTTTGAGTTATGTAATTTCGAATTCCCCAGTTTGCAAGCAGTTGACATTTATGTAACTTTCATACATAACTATTACTGAATGAGTAAAATGTTTTTGAAAACTCAACAGACAGCTTAAACACATCAAAAGCACGTTCACTTCATTGGAAAATGTACAACGGCAGTAGAATACCGAAGGAACAAGGGAAGCGAAGACTACATGTATTTTAAAAGTTAATTTTAATGACTAAGGGCACTAATTAGACACTGGAGAGGTCTATTTAATCAAGGACATGAAAGTAAATATGACAAACAACTGATTAGAAGCCATATAGATCTTCGCATTTATAATAAAAAAAACCATAAACATATTTTGAAATGTTTATAGAACAATATTTATAAATTTAATCTATATTACAAACATAAATTATCAAGGGTAGCTCTATTAAAAAATCTTTAAAAATGAAAAAAAATGCATCTGCAATTTGCAAAATGCCCACATTTGGAATAGAGAGAAAAGGTGCCTATTATTGTACAAAGAATACCATGGCATAATTAACTTGGCCATTGTTTCTCTTACTTAAACCATTGTTGAGACGTTTATGTAATCAAGAGATTAAAGGATTATCGCCTATCTAATTAATGCATTGTTATCTTTGTAATATATATTTTTATGATCGAAAGCTCACTCAGTATTACAGAAGAATTATATGGATGAAGTTGTTTGATTTCAACCGATAACTTATATTCAGATAAACTTCAATTGTGGGTTATGTGTTTTCAAAGTGAGTCGAAAAGGTATTTAATTCAGTAAAAAAATGTCGGTGAATAGTGTTGAACCTGTAAATCTTGTCAAAGAAGAACGAAGAAGAGAGAAAACGTAAGTTTTGTCTGTATAATGAAATACGTTATGCAAAAACACATTTTTATATCTTTAACCGCAGGGTAATACATGTACGAGGAAATGACAGGGGAAAGAAGAGTGTAATTTTTGGTTTAATTACCCTTTATGTAAGTAAGCTGTATTCTGATTAGTTAATAGCCGGTGTATTGGGGGGGAATACCCCTTCACCGTGGTAGTTGTCCCGGAGTCACCCGTGCGCTTTTATGATAGAGACATTCGGTGTAATCAAACAGATATATCATGAACATCCGGGTATTTGCCAAAAATACAAGTCTTGGGTCTAAATTTCCCTCGCCTTTCAGGCTCGGGAAATTTACCGCCCCGCGACTTGTATTTTTTGAAAAATACCCCTATCTGTTTAATATTTGATTACTCGAGTCACTTTGTCTATTGGAAATAAATTTTTAAAAAAAATTGAAAAGGAAAGAAATATAATGTTTAATTGTATATACCATAGAATCTTTACCCCCCCCCCCCCCCAGAAAAGGGAACAATGACTATTCACCGAGATGTACTTATTTGAAACGTCTATTTTTTTACTTATTGCATACAAAAACCTTTTCAATGGAAATAGATGAAAAAACTTCATTGACAAAAACAAAACAATGGCGGATCCAGCGGGGCCAAAGAACCACGTCCCCCTGGCACTAGTGACCTTTTTTTTTTAAATTGAACAAACAAATAAAAAAAAACACACATCAAAGAAGAGGTTTGTTTATTTGGTATATTTATTGAAAATGTCATAGTTAAGGTATCTTGCAAGTAAAATAAGACTTCGCAATTGTCAAAGTCTTTATAACGTTTCGCTTCTTTTCGTTTGGCTACATTCAGCAATTCTCGCGATTTCAACAATTTATGTCATTAGTACAGATCATACAAAAAACTCATACATAAAAGATACCGCTATTATAAGATAATTTCTCGATTCTCATCCATTTTTTTTTCTCAAAATTTTGCGCGGATGGGCGAATTTTATTTTATGTTTTTATCAAATTTTGTGAAAAATGCTTTTATTAAAAAGAAATGTACCAAAATTTGCCAAAAAATCAAAATTAAATTTGTTCAGGCATGTCAAAAAATCTTGGCGAATGGGGATGAGAATCTAAGGATGTAATTTTTATTATTATTGCTTAATGTTACCTTTTCCTTAATAATAATTGAACTAGGAATATAAACTTCAAGTGCAATCTTAACAATTCTAAAGTCCTTTTATTTCTTTGTTTAGGTCACGATCTTCTGCAATTCTTGATTAACAAGAGGATTGCTAAAAACCATCAGTTCAAGAGTGTAATGAATGGGGAATAACATGGGCTCCGGAATAATAAGCTCTAGCCATTTTTTTATCTGGTTACAGCACAGGGTTCCGGGCTCCGGGCTCTAATACAGGACATCCGGGCTCCACTTGTAGGAATCTAGGCTGCAATTACGTTGGCTCGGGGCTTTCTTAGGGCAGGGAATCCCGTGTTTTTACCCCCGGTTTATGATATTTCATAGTTCTTTTTCTTAATAAGCAGCTCAGTGGTACAGAAAAATATGAATCAATGAAAAATGTGTACAAACTGGATCTTTTATTTAATTTTCCATCTACCAAATATTCTGGAAGAAATACCATGCAGCACCGCCGGTAAGACACTTATCTATCACTGTGCTTTTCACCACAATGAAGCATAATTTTGTATATTTCGTACATATTTTGAACTAACACTGATAACAGGATCGAACTCGTAAATGATTATAAAATCGATTTTTTGATGTTGTAACCCCCTCCCGGCACTCATAAGCAGCACTATAGGCTCGCCCTTGTTAGAGAAGGTTTGTTATTTGATTCACATGGAACTTAATTAAGTAAACCCGAAAAAGTTGGAATATAGTAGAAGTAAACGCAAATACGGGTTTTTCTCTATTACTCGAACAAGTTACTAATGTGTATTTTTAAAAAGAAAATCTCTGACACCAGCAACTCTGGATAAAAAAAATAATCTAACCCTCACGCTGTTTATTAGAAACCCCCCCCCCCGAAAATCAAAAAGGTCCGTGCCTAACGAAGGTATCATAAAACTCGATGCGAAAAAAATATTTCGCTTAATCGGACAATTACATCGCAGTGAAATGTAGTAAACATACATTTCCCTCAGGGCGTTTAAAAACTTTAATTCAGAAAACAATAGAGGGGAAGCCGTGGGTTCTTTAAAAAGAATCCACAGTTAATACAATAGATGACGTCACAACAATGGTTTAATTGAGCTTTCTTGAATACTAATAAGAAGAAAGGAAGTACCCATCTTTCGTTCACTCTCTTTTAGCATGTATATGTAATTGAATGTAATTTGAAAAGTAATTGAAATTACATACCTTTTTTGGTAAGTAACTAATTGAATTACAATTACATGTATTTCAAATTTTTGTCAAGTACACATTACTTCCAATTACATCAAAATTTGTAATTGATTACTATCAATTACAAATACACATTACAATTACCCCATCTCTGTGCATTAGAGAGACAATTCCAGAAAAATATAGTTAGGTTAAACAATAAGTTTTCATATTATTCAAATATTTGAATACATCTTTGATTTCAGAATAAATTAGAAGATGAATGAAAACCGAATATTAGATTATGCTTGATGATCCCGTAATTATTTGACAATTTCAATTTGTAATTGGTTAGATTTAACTTAAAGGACTATATGCATGTTATTTACCCAAGTACATAGATATAAAAGCAACAAATATTACCCTAACATTAGCTTCAAGTGTGAACGCTTTGAGCCCATACTTGTAGCAAAAATTATGTGTTTGAAAACTGTATTAATCTCTAGTTTGTTAATACATCTCAAATATTTTGGCCTACATGTAATGGGTATACTTTTCGAGTCTGAGTTTGCAAGTCTGCAATCAAAATTTCTCCCTGAAGCTGAATTTTTTACTTTTTCCTCTTCTTGGAAATGACAACATTTTATATCGATAATAATACGTATTATTATACCTCAGTATATTATTCAATAGAAATTTGATTCTTGATAAAATAGCTATTTTTCAAGTTTCCATCCTGCCGTAAATTGTTGCGTGAACTATTCCCCTCTGGTGAACTATTCCCCTGAGATCATACGATTTCGTGGAATTCCATCTACGGATCGGTGAATTCTTTATATTATCTTTGGAACATCACTCAGTCTTTCGTCTGCGTAAACCAAAAAATGGCAAGGTTTGCAGCATTGACAGACGAGGATTTAGCTAATATTATTGACGAAGAAGACTAAAAAAACATAAAAAAGTCATTAGTGTAGCGGTAAAAATTCTTGATGAATACTTCAAAGAAAAAAACGAAATTACGAAGACGATCGAAGAACTAAATTCTAATGAATTGGCCAAGTCGTCCGACCAGAATCATGTTTTACGAAAGTTTTATGATGAGGTTAGAAAATCTGACGAAGCACTCTGTGCCAAAAAATCAATGATTACGTAACGTTCTGGACTCCAGAAACATTTTTACACACGCGAAAAGAGGATATTATCAGTAGTGAAAAATTTGCACTTCAAATAATATGCTTAAAGCTATCTTGGTGAAATTATCCAAGGCAGGAAAAGCAAATGTAAAACAAAAGCAGGCAATTCTACCTGAAGACTTACAAAAAATGTATAACATAATAATTTTTCAACCTGATTCTTTACAAAAAAGGATTTTCTTTGAGTATTTATATTACTTTGTAATCCTGGACGGGGAAATCTGAGTGATGTCCAAAAAACAAGATTTTGAACTAGGCCCAGATGGACAGGGATGAAAGTATGTGGAGGTCAAAGTGGGAAGACAAACAAGAACCCATAGAGGGGACAATCTTAAAGATGGGCCAATGTATCAGCTACCAGGTATTGACATGAAATTAGTTATTAGTCATTTATAGATAAGTAAATGTTGTGCTACACACCTCATTTTATGTTTACTCTGCAGACAGGGTGTCACATTTCCAAAATATTTTGATTTTATCTGCACTAAAGAGACACAAGTTTCGAAATGGTCATATGCAGAAACTGAATTCGCAGTAACTTTGGGTTTTTTATAATTATTTCCCGTAAAATTTGCTGTGACATGTGTGTTCTATTCTGACAACTGATCATTTTATTTAAATCCTTATGGTTTAACAGCAAATCAAAATATGTGAAAAAAATTACCTATAACAACAGTTTATAGCCATTACCAGGTGTAAACAGAAGAACATATTTTTATTTAAACCAAAACAAAAAAGTTCCAACAAACATGTCATTTATGTGCATGTGGAATCTAAAAACTTACGTTTCAGTGATTTACAAGGAGTTAAATCTTTATATATTTTTAGGTGATCCCAACTGTCCTGTGACAACATTTACATAGTACATGTGCAAGTTGGTGCAAGTTCTGTAGTTTCAAATGCTAATAATTCTGATTAAACTGATGTACCCGTAATGGCATTATCTATTTTTTTTAGATGATGACTTTATAGTAGCTGATGTTTTAAATGATATTTCTTACTTTGACAATAATAGTGTTGTTCCAGGTCAAAGCAATGTAGTTCGAGCTCAGAACAATTATCAAAATTTTTACAAGTGTTTCAACATGTAACATGTTTGAAATGCCAAGGTTTTATTTAATAGTCCTGGAAATCTAACAATTAGTACAATAAATAATTTTACAGTCAATTTCTACATGTCAACAAAGTAATCTGTGATATCAACCTTTAGCTTTAAATTGTTGTTGCTGATTTTTGTTTTTGTCTAGTCCATCAATAAGAAACATGTGAAAACTGTTCATTTCTATCTTTTTATCCTTTTATAGTTTGCATACCCTGCAATATCACAAATGAAAGAATGTCATCACTTTGTATCTGTTGTTCATTCGGTACACGTTTATAATACTTACTTATTAGTAAAAAAGCCATCACTTTGCATCTGTTGTTCTTTTGGTACATATTAAAAATATAAACCGATGGGTATGGATTGAATAGTAAAAAAAGCCATCACTTTGCATACGCAGAATTTAAATTCACAGCAACTTCGGTATTTAGTCATTTTTTACCGCTGGGTCGATGCCACTGCTAGTAGACTGTTAGTCCCCGAGGGTATTCACAAGCCCAGTAGTCAGTGCTTCGGTCGATTCTATTTGGAACTTTTAAATATCTAAATTTTTGTAAATTTTGTTGAATACTAAGGAGAATCTCCCTCATGCCAAGCTCTGTCCTTAGCTGATTTTTGGCTTTACATTTAGATCATATTGGTTACTTGCTCTTTTTCAGTTTTAAACATCTTAGAGTTTATGGTCTTCCAAAGGTTTAGATTTTTATCTGCACTGAAGAGACATAAGTTGTCGAAATGTGCATATGCTGAATTTAAATTCACAGCAACTTCGGTATTTAGTCATTTTTTTTTACCACTGGGTCGATGCCACTGCTAGTGGACTGTTAGTACCCGAGGGTATTCACCAGCCCAGTAGTCAGTACTTCGGTACTGACCAGAAAGCCGATTTTTTGGAACCTTTAAATATCTAAATTTTTGTAAATTTTGTTGAAAACTAAGGAGAATCTCCCTCATACAAAGCTCTGTCCTCAGCTGATTTTTGGCTTTACATTTAGATCATATTGGTTATTTGTTCTCTTTCAGTTTTTTAACATCTTTGAGTTTATGGTCTTCAAAAGGTTTAGATTTTTATCTGCACTGAAGAGACATAAGTTGTCGAAATGCGCATATGCAGAATTTAAATTCACAGCAACTTCGGTATTTAGTAATTTTTTGCATCTATTGTTCTTTTGGTATGCTATATTTTCACATTCATAATGTTACAAGAAAAAAATGCGATCATTTTGTATCTGTTGTTCTTTTGGTATAATAAAATGCTTACCGACTTGGTAAATAGTAAGATTATTTTTCTATTCCCGTCAAGCCCAGTCAATAAGCATATAATATTATACTCGAAATCGCATCTTGAACCTAGCATCTGAATGAAATATACACGTACAATAAACGGCAGCGTCTTGTACGTCATGATCAATTGTTTGTAGGATTCACACTTAAGCTTTAGTTTTGTGGCGTTCTTTTTCATTAGTTTATTTGTTTTGTCTTTGTCATGCTGTCTCAATTTTGATAATAATCGCAGTGATTTTTTATTTTTTATTTTTCGTTTCCTAATTCCTGCTTCGGTATTCGTTTGCCGATGTATTAAACGAATTCTTAATTTTTGTTTCGAAGTTATAAATGCTGAATCCTGGACTAGCGATCATTTATACTGTATCTTGTACATAAAACAACAATCATGAGGACATTTCCTCTATCAAAAGCAATATCTTGATATAAAGGTGTAAGGAGTGTTATTGTAAATGCACTTGGCAACCTGTTGTTAAATGAGATGTTTTCAAAGTTACATACATTCCTAGATGTCTATTTCTGAAATATTCTTCACACCTCTTACTTTGAGGTGGTCTGTATTTTTCACAGTTTTTGGCAAACAGAATGTTAGGATTGACTTGCGGATCGACAGTGTGAAAATTATATTAAAAATTCCTGTTTGTCACTTCCGGTGAAGTACACAACTTAATGGTTTAACCAATCGAGATTATTTGAATATAATCAAAACCATTATTAATTTTTTGCCCAGAATAGAAAATCTGGACTCATTTTCTTTACTACAAGATGCATATCAACATTATTTAAAGCTTTTTGATAAAAAAAAATCATTTTGGTACGGTTCAGTTATGCAAATATTACAGAATATTCCAGGTCGAGGCAGTAAAACAAAAATATTTGAAGAAAGCTTGAAAAAAGCCTTGAGTCAAACCTATTTAAAGTTTTGGAAAACTCAATTCACAAAGCATTCTGATGGAAAACACCGAACTTATCTAAAATTTAAGTCAAATTTTGGATTTTAGAACTACCTTAGTTTAATCAAAAATTTTTAGCGTAGGAGAAGATTAACAAAACTAAGAGTATCATCTCACAGGTTAGAAATTGATTCTGGGAGGTACATTTGTACCAGGGTATTCCTCCTGACCAACAACTTTGTCGGCGGTGTAACATGGGTGAGGTGGAAGATGAATATCACTTTCAATTTAACTATAATAAACATGTACAGGACAGACAAAATTTATATAAAACCATATGAAAAAAACTGTCCGATTTTTTTTAGTTTGACATCTGAGGAAAAAATTGTACGGTTAATGTCATGTGAAGACAAAACTGTATTGCATGAGTTATGTCAATTCAAACGTAAAAATTGTACTTAATTAAATTCACCATCCCATGATATTTTCTAAAAAATATATATATTAACCTTCTTCCCTCAGTAAAATAATCAATTAAATTATAAAAACATACTGTTATTTGATATAAATATATACATATAATATTTTTTTTTCATTCAATTGACAGCTGTATTGTCCTTTGGAATATGTAATGTTCTTGATGTTTGTTTTGTTCCTGACTTAATCATGATTGCTATATGTTACTGCCCTTCATAGGCCCATAATTGGAGAAATAAAAAAAATCTTGAATCTTCTATAATCCACTTTACTACACACAAAAGATAAAGAAAATCGATACATAAACAATTGGATTTGTGAACATTCTGTTAGAGTAAATGGAAGTGGTCTTAATTTTTCGATTCTTTTGTATTTATTGAGTCACATGTAGTAAGGCCTTCAAAATTAAGACCCTCATCGAGGTCACCATATGCAATTCTGTCCTTTATATTGCTTTTAAACTTTAAAAATATAAGATCATATAATAATAAATACATTATCTTGAGTTTTGATGATGAATTTGTTGGCAAGTTAAGCATAACATACCGAAAAATCTGACATATTAAGCACATGAAACTACAGAGGCGAAATAAAGCGAATTTAGAATAATCGAACAAGAAGGAAAATTAGAAATAAAGTATATGAAAAGTACATGTAGTTCATTCATCATCAATCAGCTAATCGTACCTTCACCAATTCTACATTTTTATCTAGTGTTATGTTCCTTTATATATATATATATATATATATATATATATATATATATATATATATATATATAGTTTTTAACAATTAGGTAAACAAAATGTGCTTTAAAGCTGCTTTCATGAATTCTCAATTATTTCTAACAGAAAGGACCAAAACGTCGTCCCTGCATACAGTCACATTAAGATTTACTATTGGAAACAATATCATCAAATCTTAGGTATTAAATGATGATCAATTAAAATTAATGTTGAATAAATGATATATATATATTCGTGCATCTTTGATAACCTAATTCTTTTGTCTTCTGATCTCCTAATTCGACAAATATATTATCGATCAAAAGGTCCAGCTTATTATAGATGTCATCCTCAGTACAGTAGATAATTTTTTAATCAAAATCAGTGTGGTCCTTGACAAATGACCTAATGTGAGATATGTGTATATTCGTCTACCATTTCCCACGAAAAAAACCTTGTATGATAAGTAGCTGTTATGTATTTTTTGAAGTAGTCAATGTGGAATAGAGGTATAAATAATGGATAAAACAAAAGATGTGGTGCTTTGACGGAGTTTTGATGATGTATGTTTCAGATTGTAAAGATCATTTGATTTTCAAGGATCCACATCTGATTGAAAATTAATAGAGAAATGTGTTGTACAATAGTATTAAATATTATGAAAACTAATTAAATTATGTACCTTCTGAAGATTTCAGATATATTTTACATCTATATTGCATTTATTGCATATGTACTCTTTAACCTTTTGATAAGTTTTACATGGAAAAGTACATCACAAGATGCTTGTTTATGAAGTATTCTTCACACCCGATATATGCTTTTCACAGTTTTGACAAATTAATGAAAAGGATTGAGTTCAGAATTGACGTTGAAGCTGCTTTTACCGTTGAATTCTGTTTTCTAGTTCAATAACAAAATAAATTGAGATGAATAAGAAAATATGAATTGGGAACTTTTTATTACTTGTAAAACAGTTTTAACTGTAATAACCGACATTAAGGACATTGTGTCAATTAAAAGTGAAAATGTGGATATGGTATTTCATACAGTTTCCGTTTTTCTTTTAACAACTAAGATTTTGTATCTTTTTCAAATTTACAATATTTGCTTTATTGGACACGGATTTCTAACCTCCCATCCAATGGTACAGGTATACTTATTAAGATGAAAACATAAAAGAGAGAAAAAGTAACTTAAATATAATTTAGAAGAACAAAATTAATTCAAACCTTTCATGGCCTTCCGAGTTTGTCAAGACCTGTCGTAATGTAACTCTTTTGTAGAAGCCCTCTCGCTCCTCGAGCAGCACTGCATGGGGTGTCGATATTTTTGCGATTTTTCGGTTGAGTCAGAATGACAGTGACCAGCTTTTAATTGATGAGAAATTGTGGGAAAAAACGAGATTATTTGGAACTTTCGTTGAATTCAATTAATATATCGTCAATTTGGCTGACAATTAAGTTGTATTTATTTCATGCTAGTAAGAAGCAACGGTTTATATTGAAAATCAAGAATACCACCTTGGGGTTGATCTTGGTCAACGAATCATTACGTTATGGGTGTCATTAAAGTATTGTTTCTAATGGCTAAGACGAGTATATTCTTACGAAAAACGATATTTTTTTCATGAAATTGATGTTTTCCACTAATCTTCAAGATTTGACGCTAAGCAAGGTCAAACATATTTCAGTTCAAAACAGGAAGCTCTTTCTTCATTTAAATAGGACAGTTTTCGTCATTTTGCAAAACCTGTTGTATTTTCGTGTTTAAAATGATGATAGGAACTTGTCTTAGATAGCAAGTAACTATGTTTAGTGCAGTTACATTTGTTCAAACTGCTGGAATGGGTCTTTTTGATAGAATGCAATAAGACCATTAAATTAACGATGAAAGGATATGGAGTAAATGCACATGAGACAAAGTCTCTACAAATGCATGATTTAACCAAGCAATGGAACACCGCTTTTATTGTTGTTCTTCATCTTGAAGTCACCGTAAAGCCTTCAACAATGAGTTATGATCATACCTCATAGCAAGTTCATAACGGCCCCTAGCACCGGTTTTGGTGGAATTCATTGCTAAATGTCGCGCAATGCTGCATCCATGTATGCTTGTCATGGATGCGAGGTTGTCAACAAACAAAACATTTACTGACAAAGTGCTCTTACAATTGCTGTTATGAGTTGCCCAACAAAAAGACTCATAAAAAACAATAACAACAAATAAACAACTACAGGGCACTCATCGAGTCAATTGCAAGAAAACTTGGCAAAAAAGATTGAAATGAAGGCACTTGAAACAGAATAGTCAGAATATCATTTTGGAAAGTACAAAAAAATGCCAAAATTTAAAAGTATGAGAGTATATCCATACGAGATTTTCTCTCAAGAGAAAATAAACCATAATTGAAATGTAAAAAGAGCATACATCTCTTAGTTGGCCTCTAGAAGAAGCTTTTGATTTTTTGATGTCTTGTTTTTTAATTCATTTTTTTTTTAATTTGAAGATTCTTGGAAATATATATTGTTGAGAAATGATCTTCACATGGTTATTTTATTTCCAAGAATGTGTTTCTTTTTCCTTGATTTAAGATCTAAAAAACACAAAAACTAATTCCATGCTTAGTTTTTTTAGCTCACCTGGCTATGCCAGGGTGAGCTTTTGCCATCACTTGGCGTCCGTCGTCCGTCCGTCCGTCCGTCGTCCGTCCGTTGTTAGCTCACTTTCAAAAATCTTCTCCTCTGAAACCACTGGGTCAAATGAAACCAATCTTTAACTGAATTATCACTAGGGTATCTAGTTTCAAATTTGTTATTTTGTATGTCTTAGATCAAACAATATGGCTGCCGTTACTAAAAATGAACATAGAGGTAAATTACAGTTTTTGGCAAATAACTCAAAAACCGTTACAGATATCAAAAATCTGACAGAGTAAAAATGATCAGCATGAGAAGATCTACCCATGCTGAAATTTTGAAGACAATATGACAACCTGTCTAAGAGTTATTGCCCTTTCTCCGTAAAATTTACAAAATTTTGATGTTTTCTATTTTTTATTGAAAAAACTTAACAGATAGAGGTTAAATTTAAATTGCAAAAATGTTCAGCATGTTAAGATCTACCCACATGGATATTTTGAAGAAAATCAAAGTACCTATATATGAGTTGTGGTCCTTTATTGGTCAAATTTTTCGTGATTTTTTA
>MJUU01067637.1:187256-199344 GCA_002080025.1 Modiolus philippinarum
ATGGAAAACCATTGAATGGATTCAATTTAAACATTGCATAAATGAAACTTGTGAGATTTTGATTTGACCAAGCTTGTTACTTTGGTGCTGATACGTCTTCCGACATGGCCACCAGTAGCAAAACATAGTTTAACATTGGACCCAGTGGGAAATGCATAAAAAGATCTTCTCCTCTGAGACTGCTTGAACAATTTCAGTAGAATTTTGATATGATAGTCCTTATGTGACCCTCTTCAAAGTTTTATGTTAAATAACTGCCAGCAGGGAACGTAGATTAACTTAGTCCCTTAAGTTTGGAAACTGCATTCAAAAATCTTCTCTGAAACTGCTTAAACAATTTTAATTAAATTTTATAAAAAATTTCTGATTCTTATGTACATACACCACCAAAGATGGACCATCAATTTGGAATTATAGTGCTGCAGGTCCCAGGTGAGCGATACAGGCTCTTGAGAGCCTCTTGTTTAATTTTTTAACCCTTCACATTGTTTAGAGGCTGTGATGTTTACGAGTGGATCCGTTAGCCTTCCTGCACTTGCTTATATTATCTCTGTAAGGAAGAACACGGGATGAACATTAAGAATGAGTATCTAATGCTATTCTTACATTTTGTTAGATTCAATTTGTAGATATTGATGTTGCTATGAGGTACCAAAAAAGCCTATTGTTAAATGCCTCATGGTGACATCACTTAATAACGAAGACAAACAAGAGGCTCTCACCTGGGTCATGGCTGACACATTAAGTCAAAATAATCACAACGTTTAAGGGTCTCATTTTCAAATTTGTTTATTGACTGTTTAAGGGTCTCATTTTGGATGATTTGCAGACATGCTGAACACATTTTTTAAAGGGGACAACCCAAGGACTTATGTGACTACGTTTGGTTCCAATTTTCCCAGCGGTTTCAGAGAAGAAGAAGTTTGAATGAAAAGTTTACGATGGAAAGACCGCTGACGGCAAGAAGCTCACCATGGCATAGCCAGGTCAATTAAAAAGTTCTGCAGGCAATGATGTTAAAATGCTATTTCAATATTTATATGGGAGAGATGTTTGCATGGTGGGCAAACAAAAATCACTGAGGGACACAATATACATCTATATACAATTTATATTATTATGTGAAATAAGTATTTTTGCCCCAAAAAAAATGCAAAAATGTGTACAAAAACACTTTTTTGCTCTTGATTATGTAACAAATATTTTTATCAAAGTGATGACAGGGACTTTATCTAAAACTTAAAAGAGAAAAGTAAACCCAAGAAGATTTGAAAACAAAATTTAAAGGGAAATAACCCACAACCAATTGGCATTGAAAAACATTTTTTTTTGGTGAAAAAGAGTCAATAACTATAACACGGGCAATTGGATTTTCTTCAAAATTTCAGAGTATGTAGATCTTGAAATGCTGAACATTTTTGCAATTTACACTTCACCTCTATCTGTTACAGTTTTTGAAATAAAAATTAAAATTGCATAAATTTTGAAAATTTTACGGAACAAAGGGCGGTAACTTTGCATAAATTTTGAAAATTTTACGGAACAAAGGGCGGTAACTCTGAGACGGGTTTTCCGATTTTCTTCAAACTTCCAGGACAGATAGATCTTATCATTCTGAACAATTTAACCTATGTCAGAATTTTTATATCTGCAACGGTTTTTCAGTTATTTTCCAAAAACAACAATTTACCCCCATGTTCTATTTTTAGTAACAGTAATTGTTTGGTCCTCGGACTAACCGAACACATTTTTGAAACTTCATACCCTGGCGATGACCCAGGCCAAGTTTGGATTCAATTGGCCCTGTGGTTTCAGAGGAGAAGATTTTGAAAAAACGTTTACGACGGACGGACGGACGGACGGACGACGGACGCCAAGTGATGGCAAAAGCTCACCCTTGCATAGCCAGGTAAAAAAGCATCCTTGCAATGCTTGTTTTCCCATTTATTTGAAAAGACTTCGTCTCATTTGTATTTATTGATTACTAAAGGTATCTGTTCATTGTTTATTATGTACATTGGATATGGGTTTTTACAATTATTACCCATCTTGCGACTCCGAGGCTACCCGGGGTAACCCAGAGTCTTGTCGTTGATGTCTACGGTACTTACCTCGACCAATATTTACTGAAACCTAATAAGGTTGAGCATTGCAAGCATCGTACAAATGGTTGTAATCTGTGAGCGTGCTATTCATATAATGCAGATATTTTGTAGATTATTGTATAGTTTTAAGTTAAGGAATGGATAGGAAAATTGATATTCAAGGGTTCTTTTAGTGACTGCCATAATATAGATAGTTGTACCCTTTGACATCTCAACGTATATACCTTAAAGTACATGTACTTTTAATTCATCTGTTAAAATGAGATATGCCAAACCTTCAACTTAAACCCTGCTTTTCAAAAACCTGTGAACTAATAGTTAAGAAATTAGTAAAACATCAATACTTCCAACGCTTAATAGTACAAATCATTACGTGAATATTATTTACATAAGTACACAGAAATTAAAGCAACAAATTATACTTAAAACATTAGCTTCAAATCTGAACGCTTTAAACCAACACTTGTATCAAACATGCATGATTTTGAATTGCAAATTAAGCTTATGTCATATTTAAGAGGCATCAGTTTTTATACTAAAATTTTAAGAGCGTACGTATAATATGTATACTTTTTTTTCATGAACATAACATTTAATTTTTTTTCAGAAAATGCAGCAACCATGTCCTATCATTAAAACAAGTTCTTGTGTTTTTTTTCAAAATTGAAATGCTGGTTGAGAAACTTGTAATAATTTCTCCTTCATTTTATATACATCAAAACCATTAGGTGGACATCACATCTCTTTAAATACATCGGCAAACGAATACCGAAGCAAGAACTAGGAAAGGGAAATTCTAAAATCATAAATCCAAAATCACGGCAAGAATTGAGACAGTATGACAAAGACATAGCAAACAAAAATGAACAGAAACGCCACAAAACTTAAAGCACTCTTTAAAGTTAAATGTTGATAACGTTATTTTATATTGAAGTCATTTTGCAGATTTGAAATGTTTGCTTTATTTCATTTGATTGCATTTGCACTTCTTAACCTTCTGTTAGGTTATGTTCTTAAATTACATGTTTTTCTCTTAAAGTTTTGTTTATTATCTTTTCTTCACACATAGTCTATATTCAGCACTATTTTGACAAATAACGTTAAGGAATGGCGGTAACCATGTAAACATGTTTCAGTTTGTTTATTCCAGAGATGTGTACTTGAAAACAATAGTATTAACTTAAATAAATACAAAGATAAAAAGACTGATGCATGAACAACATATTCTGCCAATTGAGAACCTTTTGTTTTTGTTTTGTATTTGTTTATGTTGTTTTGTTTTCTTTTGTTTTTTGTTTTGTGTGTGTGTGTGTGTGTGTGTGTGTGTGTGTGTATTCTCTGGGCTTCCATGCTGTATCTGATATGAGAAATAACAGAGGACACATTTTAGCACATAGAGAGCATGGGGTCAAATGTTGAAAATCTGATTCATTGAAGCAACGGCAGAATACCGAAGAAACAAAAAAATGGTATTCACGAAAACCGAAGCACGGATAAAGCGAGATCACAGAAAACAGACGTAAAACAGCTAAAAGACACGGAAAGAACTTAAAGAATCCCTTATAATCCAGCAAATAATAAAGCAAATATGAAATGAAGTAGTAAGGTTCATTCTCGGCATGGCTACAAATGTATTTCCTTTTCAGTGGATCGCGTAATAACCATTGATGTGTGGTACATTTATTTCCACTTATCAATTGTCGATTGAATCATTATTGAAAACCTTAATTTAAGTATCTCTTATTCTGGATTAGACAGCCTACAATGTATGTGTCTGGTGTAAAGACAAGAAAAGTTTGGTAATTAGAATAAGCTCTAGCATATTGTGTAAACTACAGTATATCACCTTTATAAGAAACAATAATAGAAAAAAAATCAAAGTTAAATAATCTTTCCTTACCTTTAACTGATACTTCAGAGTATTATTGAAGTGATATTTCCAAATGCCATTATGAAGACATCAATATGGTCACAGGATTCTGCATCTTAATATTCCTCAAAATAAGTTCTAGGTCTAATGCCTACAAGTTCTAATGCTTAAAACGGTCAAATATATTATGGTATATACAGATGCAAAATCCGTAGCGAAATGTTGTGATTTATTGCGTAATATTTTTCTTTTGATGATGATCTTTATATACTGTCTTGTCATACCTAACAGGTTAAGATGTTTTTTAGAAAACGCTCAAACTCAATCTTCTAAGTATTATGAAAAACATCCTTAATTATTTTTGGATGTTTAATTTCCCAATATTCCATTCAGCCTAGGTGCTTATATATACCCTTTTGTACGCTAATGAGTTCTGATTTTCCGTGTTGTTCATCTGTATGTGTGTCTTCACTTTTCTTTTTTGTCCCGTACTCACGTGGTGTCCTTGTTTCTTAGCGTTTCCGATGTTGCCTTTGTCCATGGATTATTCGTTCTTTGACTGACAGGTCGGTTCTCACTTACTTTTAAAAAATCGACATTAAATGTTTTATCTTAACAGAGATTTACAGTTTGGACGTCACTGCATAAGTTTAGGGAAAAGCATTTAGCTGCTCTTTATTAAGAAACCTTTAAAATTTTCAAATTTACCACGTGTTCTGTATTGCATTTGTTTTCGTCACTTGGATGGGAACTGTGCTTGGTGATTGTAGGTCTCCGTGGCTAACAGTCTGATATGTCCATTCTAGCTCATATAAATGCCGTAAGAAAAACTCCCGGTAGCTTCGTATGGATGATGGAATTATGTGCATTTGGTATATTTCATGCTTTTCAAATATCATTTGGTTGATGACTCACCCGGTGCCTCCCTTGGGTTGTCCATTTCTTTGATGATTACCTCAACAAATATTTTGGAAAAAAGTGGTATTTCGTGTCAGAGAATTTAGCTATTAACATCTAATAAATTTGAGGTAGGACCTTGTAAGCATCGCAGAATATGCATGAGGCTTGTATCTTTCAATCTGTGAGCATATTTGTCGTTCAATCCAAAATTTCAAAGATCGATTAATATTTCAGTAGAAAAAAATGAGATTCAAGTTGAGACTTTATTTGAAATACAAAAAATACCGAAGTTGCATAAAAAACTGTAAATTTCGTTATGCTGTACACGTGTTTCAAGAAGTAACCTCTCATCAGCAGCATTAAAATCAAATAATGTAGAAAGCCATAATTCAAAAGTTGTAACAAAAGAAGTACTCATTACCAAATAAATCGAAATAGGAAGCCAAATCTAGCAAAATGAAGTTTGCAATAATCTAGAATTTTGAATTCTTTACCTTCTTGGGGGTTATTAAGGTGAACGTTTAAGAATATATACAATTTTAGACTTTCTGTCAAGATAAGATACGTAAAACGATCAACCACCAGTGAAATGATCATAAAGAAAAAGAAAAATGAGCTGTTAAAACAAGGAAATTTTAAAATTAAAAAAACATATTGTTATACATTAAATATGGTTAAACATTTTTAGCTTTTCTTTATTTTGTAGGTCAACTATTTTATTTACATTTTGTTTTTATTTAGATTTTAACATTACTGTACGTTAACAACTCGTATGTCCATATAACTATATTTCTTCTGTGATTTAAGAGACGTTTTGCAATACATAGTTTGTTTCATAGAAATAACTTAGAGTAAGATAAAGCGGTATTTTCAACCTCAGACAAGGGTATATAGGTTTCAGTCTGTCTGTTCGTATGTCCGCACATAGGGAACTAATGTTGTGTAATCAACTTCTCATGCAGGTTTTTACCGACAGACTTACAGCGTATCTAATTATATGCATTGAACATGTGCACTTTCTTTTTTGGTTTCATTTTATGATTTTTTTCAGGATTTAACAGATAGTTGAACTTAAGTCATTTTTACAGTACTCCCGAGCTCTCACCAATAGGTCTGAAACTTTGCAGAGTATTTCTATATACATTTAATATGTAAATTTCATATTTTGATTATAATTGATAATTTTTACGGATTAAGTCATTTTTCGACAAAATGTTTAGACAAGGTACCCATTTTGTGTAATCAACTCCTCTCACAACTTAAATCTATTGGGTTTGAAACTTCGCACAGTGTTTATAAGCACATTTACCACGCGCACCTCCTATTTTGGTATAACTTTATATTTAGTGTAATCCACTCTTTTTATAGCTTTTAACCAAAATGTCTGAAACCTGGAGTTTTTCTCTATACATTGAACATTTGTACCTCATATTTTGGAAGAAATAAATATTTCTTTTCAGGATTTTACAGATACAATGTAGTTGAACTTAGTCATTTTTCAACAATATTCTATGGGCAGGTTACCCATTTTGTGTAATCAACGCCTCTCAACAGCTTTTAACAAACATGTCTGAAGCTTTGCAGAATATTTCATTAAACATTGAAAGTGTGTACTCTCTAATTTGATTACAATTAATTTCTTTTTCCTGATTTGAGAGCTAGTTGATTTTTTGACAATATTCTATAGGTAGGGTACCCATCATATGTAATCAATTCCTCCAACAGATTTTATTTAGAGGTCTGAAACTATCCACAGTGTTTCTATGTACATTGAAAATGTGCACCTCCTATTTTGTTGAATTTTTTTTGTTTTCGGATCTTACAGATAGCTGAACTCGAACATGCTGGAGGGAAGGCGGGGGTATTCATAGTCATATAAAGGACATTTTTGTTAATATCTGTTTGGTGTAGAATGTTAAAATGGATATATGTATCCATTATAATCAACATGAATAGTGGGGTCTGCAATTTTTTACAGATAAAATGCACATGCGACAAAGTGTCCACATATACATATTAAATCACGCAATTGAACAACGCTTTTATTGTTGTTATTTATCAAAATATACTTTTTTCAATGGATATCTCACATTTTGTTTAAATTTTGTCTTCGTAAGTGATGGTTGGGGTTCTAAAGTGTCCTTGTGATAGTTTGAATACTAAAGAGATTTAGAGATTGAAGGTTTCCAAATTTTTAACTTGGTACTGTTTTATGGTTAGAGAAGTTACTTGTACCATGGTTTTTAATTGCTTTTGTCTACAGGTTGGAAGATTACATAAACCGATCAGCTACCAAACAGATCTATCACAACCTGATTTTGTGACAAGCTTTGCCTTCCAGAGCACCTGTTAGCACCTGTTATCACTCCGTGTTTTAGAGTTCATACTGTTAGTGCTTTTGAGTATTTTATTTGAGGTGCCTGTTTTGTTTTGTTTTGTTTTGTTGATCAATGCCTCTGTTGATGGACTGACAGTTCGCGAGGGTATTCACCAACAGTAAACAGAACTTCGGTGCTGATCCGAAAATCCGATTTTATTTGGACACTTGAAATAGCTACATTCCTTGCATAAATAAACATACCCCTCCCCCATCCCCACCCTATTCATAAATTGTTTTACAAGCAATCGAAGCTTTGCATTTGAAAAAAAAATCGTTAGTTTGATTGCGGAACATTTCAACTAAAGGCCAAAAGAATTACTGAATTGCTTATCATTTGTACTAGAGGGGAGACTTAACTTTCTGTTTATTAAAACGTTAAATAAGTGCAAGAAGAAAAATTGCAATTAAAAAAAAACAGATATTATTTTTTAGAATATATGCTTCTCACTTAAGCTTATTTTTTTATATTTTGGGTATGTTTTCCGTACAAGTTAAATGAAAAAGAGAAAAAAACATTCAATATCAAACATGTGAAAATGCTTTAGGAAGTGTTGTCATCATTTTATAAAGATTTTCAGATATTTTCGATTTTAAGAATGAACAAATATTTCGAACACAAAATTTGAAGGCCTTTTTATTTGATTTTAACTCAGAAAAATGAATGCAGTTGACGATAAAAATATCAATTTCTTCATATTTTGATTTTTTTTGTCTTAAATGCCATAGAGCTAGGCTAGGTGACTAAATACCGAAGATAGCGAAAATTTGCCTTTCGCACATGACCATTTCGGCAACTTCTGTCTCTTTAGAGCAGATACGTCGAAAAGTTAGAGGACTATAAACTGAAAGATGTGTAAAAGCTGAAAAGGAAAGACAGTATTGCCATTTTATTGATAATAATTCGGGTTCTTAGTTTGTCATTTGAAATAAACTATATTTCCTTTTGTTTTTCATTATAGCACAAAATGAATGGAAGTTATGGTATACAGTGATAATTATTATTGGTGCAGTTATTGTTATTTGTATGATCTGTGTATTGGTTGTCATCAGCTGCAGGATGAAAGAAACAAGGTATTTGATTTCTTGAAAACGCACGCTGTTCTTCTTCCTTTTTTGTATAGTTTTAAAAATAAAGATATCGATGAATCTGATGGATAAATTACTTACATGGCTTTCAAAATTTAAGGGAAATGTCAAAGAGACATTTAACAGTCTTTCTGCAAATGTTAACAACAATTAAAAATTTAAATAGGGGTAATAACAAAATTACCGATTAGAATTGTCAGAAGCTATAAGTTCATAGGGCAAAAAGACAAAGCATGTTGAAACCACTTGAAAAGTTTATGAAGTTCGAGCCCTTCAGTAAATCTGTGTAAAAGCCTTGCATTTGACACGTCAAGTCTGTGGTAGATCTCGCTATAAAATTAATACAATCTAGAACTTGTTTAAGGAATGAAGTACTCATTAAAAAAAATACCGAAAAATAGGTTGCCAAATCCAATACTAAGAACATCTACACGGAATGAAGCCGTAGTATTATTAAAGGGTTAGAATTTTGATAAAAACAGTAAATTTCCATAAAACGCAAGGTAAATTTTCATGTCAGACGAGTCTGACTATTGGACTGATCATTACACAAAACAGAAAGTTAACACAAAATCCAGTAGACGGACTATAGCTTTTGCATTTTAATTTCATTGATTTTAAAAAGATAATTTGAGTTCAGAAAGTCATTTATCTGACCAATATGAACAACCAATTCTGAAAAAGCATTTCGCCTGATTTGGAGAAAAATCTTTGATAGATACAACAAATAACACTTTCGAATAAGTTATCTGTTTTAAATATACCGAAACCATTTCAGTTATATACGTAGAATTAGTTGCTTCAAATACTTGCAAATTATCTATTTTGCATTAAAAATGGTGATACCCAATATAAAACGCTCTTCCATGCGTTGAACATGCATGTGCTTTTGCCCAAATAGATATCTCAACAGTCAGCAAAGATTTACAACAAAATCACGAATGATTATTTGGATTTTAAAATGTTTTAAATGCTTTTTGGTACAAGGTTATTATACGACCGCAAAGAATTTGAGGTCGTATAATGGTATGGTGCTATCGTCGTCGTCTGAAGACACTTTTGTTTTTGGTTAATAACTTTAGTTTTAGTTGATCAACCCTTACCAAATTTTAACACAATGTTTCTTGGCCCAAAAGGAAGGTTTTTAAAAATTTTGGTCATTATGGCCGCATGCGTTTCCTTAAAAAGGTTTATATTGGGTGTTTTCATATATTTGGCTGTAGAAAATTTATTGTTGATATGATTTTGATGGGGTTTCTCTGTGTGTGTTCCTGAGAAAATTTCTAATCTGTGGTATGCAACGGATTTCATGTTGCATGTACCGTTCATGTGATGAATGGGGCCCAAAAGGGGTGAATCTCCCAAATTTTAATTTCTTTATTTTATGTCCGATTTTGATGCAGTTTTTTTTTGCATTGGATTCCTTGTGAAGAAAACCAGGTGCTCAACTTTCAGAGTTTTGATATCTTGTTTCCTTTCCGAGCTATGAGGGCCAAAATTGCAAATGTCCAGATTACCTAATAAATTTTTATTTAACGTTGGATTTTGATTGGATTTTTTTTCGTAGGATTCCTCTTGTTGTTAGCTTTAATTAAAATGCCAACTGATTTAAAGTAGCTCTTATCGCTTCCAAGCTATTAGGAGTCAAAGTTTCCAAAATTACAATTTTTCAAAATATGTAAACAAATTATTTTTATTGGATTTTAGTGGGGTTTGTTTCTTTGAATTTCTCTTGACCTAAGCAATCAGTAGTATGCCAAAAGATTTGGCGTAGCTCTCATTGTTTTCATGCTTTAAGGGGTCAGATGGGACCAAAATTAATTACCTAAAATTTTCATTTTCCATTAAGATTTCAATGATTTTTTTTCTGGCTTCCTTTAGATGTAAGCATTCAGTTACGAGTGACTTATTTTGTGCAGCTCTTACCGTTTCCAAGTGCCTATTTTAATTTTTCTTAATTTGTGTTCAGCTAATTACCATGTCAAGCTCCTTATTGTGTCCATCTAATTAATGTGACAAGCTGCATAATGTCCACATTCACTTTTACTTACACACGTTCAATTTTCAGTGGTCAACATGATGCGGTTATATTATGATGCACTCAGCGTAGCCCTTTATATATCATCTGTAATAAAATAAAAAGCATTCTTTTTCCATTTCAGGGGTTACTACAAACTTCCAACACGGGAATATGTGTCTTTTAAATCTCCGAATGATATACAGACATACAATGTTGCCCAGACAACATACGACAATACCCAATCGAATTTTGGTCAAACAACAGACATGGCTTATCCATCTGCTCCAACTCAAGTTCAAGAGCCATCGGATTGACGCTTAATTATAACTCGGAATGTCAGTACATTTAGTTTCGATATCACCATTTTCGATTATAAAATGAAGATTAATTTTATCCGTTGTCGCGCATGTGTTTTATTTATGTGGAAATGAATGATATGTTCTTGCTTGCAGCTAATCCATGAGCGTTGAAAAAGGGATGTTTTCTGTCTATAAAAATAATTACTACTTATATAAGTATCTTGTAGCTGATAACCTAAGTGTCTTGTATATATATTTTAGCATATTACTCTCTCTCTCTCTCTCTCTCTCTCTCTCTCTCTCTGTATTGTTTAAATCTTTTATGTCTGAGCAAAGTAAAAATAAAAAAAGACAAACTATATCATTTCAATACAGGCATGAAAAAGACGTATCTGTTATTATTCAAAGGTTGCCCAGAAAACAATACTCAGTAGAACGTTGCTCAAGAGAGATTTTAGACAGCTTATGTCAAGGAATCAAACTAAAAATGATTATATTGAAAATAAAGTACTTTTGAGTATAATCAACTATACAATTATACCACAATATGGATGAAACTATGATTCAAACTTAATCAGTTGCAACAATCACTACTGTCCTTGTGCGAATCGAGAAATTCGTAATTCATGTAACCTTGCGATGTTTTATTCATGTTCCTAGAGGTATTGTGGGTAAAATATAGACGAAAAAGAATGATTTTTATGGAATGAGGGTAATTATGTTAAGTGTCTTCAGTTTTGACCATTAATAAGTTGCTTAAAACATTCGTCGAGAAATTATCTAACCTCTGTGCATAAAAAATTGATGTTCAACATCGAACAACGAAGCTTTTTAATATTAAGGAATAAGTGTGATTTAAGATTTTCCTTTGTTGAAAACTGATAAAAATTATAAGAAGTAGTCGGTATTTAGTGTGAATTACCATATGCCTATGCTTTGTTGACGCTACAATGCTCTACTTCCCTGTAATCAATATAGTTTGCACAGATAATGCGACTTTAATTTATGTCAATGCCACTTTCAATTCATGTTCATTTTCACAACTGCTACTAAAAACTGGTGTAATCCAATCAACAACAGTTTTTACCAATTCATATTAAAAATGACTATTTGACAAAATAATATATGCCATTCTTTATTCTTTTTTATGCATTTTTTAAAATTAATCAACAATATTATATCTCTCTTGTTTATTTGTCAGGCTCAATGTTTTCTCCAGCTTTTGGAGTACAAATCATGCTTTGATACGATACTCTAGCGCCTGTTTTTATTACAAGCATTTCTTGGTGAGATTAGACACAGGCTGTGTATCAGTTCAAAAGTATATCAACTGATAAGAAAAAGAAGGGAAACGGGGAATGTGTCAAAGAGACAACGACCCTAAGGGGAGCAATAACAACTCAAAGCCACCATAAGATCTTCAATGAA
>MJUU01067637.1:199689-234418 GCA_002080025.1 Modiolus philippinarum
TGAAAGAACTAAATATACGGACATAAACATGAAATCACAAGAGACTACTAGCAGTTAACTGACTTGCCAGCTCCAGACCCATTACCAACTGACAAATTAAGTTATATATACTTCAATCAGAAATTTTTATAGCCATATGAATTCTCTGTATGCAATTTCTGTTTCACAAAAGGACACCCGACCCTACATCTTGTTGATGTTGAGCCGTGTTTTACGCTGAATTGGTTTTGTACGTGTATGTTCGTTCGTCTGTCTGCCCGTAGGTCAACTTTGCCGTTCCTACATTTTCATAGATGATGCGACTTTATTTATGTCAATATGGGTCTCTATATAATACCATGCAACGTTCTTACAAACAAATTGAAATAATTCTATCAAAATTGATGAGAATCTGCAAAAAAAATATGTTTCCAAAATAATTTAATTCGAGAAATCCAAAAGTTCTACTGATTGCATCGGTGAATGAGTGATGCAAAAAATCTTCAAAGTGGTATATCTAGGTCCTAAATAAATAATTTACTCATGATGTCTTTCATGTGTCCTTCAAACCATGATATCGCCTCAAATTACATGTAAAAATTAGTATGTTTGTCCTTTTCTTCTGAATAAAACACCATTTTATAAAAAGAAAATAGTGCATTAATTAGATATTCAAAATGTCAGAATGAAACCTCTTGTTATATAAGCATTGGTGATGTTTACAAAGGTTTGTAGTGTATTGCCTGAAGAGTCTCCATGTTTGTAACGACCAACAAAAATTACCTCTTAAGCATTTTTCTTTATCTTCCAGATAAAATAATATAAATGCATTTATATACCACATCTTTTTTAGAACTGTTGATAATTCTGTTTTCGAACATTCGAAAGATCCACTAATATTAATTTAGAAACAGCTCTTAAAACACATATAAGAGAAATAACTTTAAAATTTCACTGAAAGACAAACCAAAATCTTGCAAAGCAACAAACATTCCAAATACTTAATGTCGATAAACTGATCTACTCACAAAACTTGAATAAGGTAACTTATCCAAAACATAATTGAAACATATCATTTTTATTGTCAGCAATGAACACTAGCAATTACTCAAATTTAAATCGCATTCTTGTAAAATGGACAGCAATTTGAGTAGCTCTGAAATGACGAATTAAGCATATTAGCGTTTTGTATTCCGTCAACAAATTACCAAACCAGATTTTTATGAACAGGATATCGTTACAACTAATTTATTAAGTGGAATATCCGATTTTGCACATCTGGCCTGTACCTTCATTTTTACCGATAAAAGAGCACAGACAGGTTATAATTGGTCGGAAAGGTTAAGAATGCGGTTTGCACATAAGGTAGATCAATTTTTCGGTATATTAACACGATTTATTGTTTAGTAAAAATAAGAAAAACGAGTATTTTCGTGAAAATTTGTAAGAATTTACATGAACAAAAAGTAGCAAGTTACATGAATTACGAATTTCTCGATTCGCACTTGGACAATAGTGACAATGATCTGTGAAAATCTTTCGAAAGCAAGACAAAACACTTAAACACTAAAGTTTATGATAAAAGGGATGACTTCTCCTTCCCTATAGTCAATTTTCCCCATCTCGACGGCGATGTTCCGTTAGCCCCTTCTTTTTGGGTCTACATTTCTCAGCTTGTTTGATATGCTCGAGTATGTAGTGATGTTTCTGACTTCAACGACCGAAATGTTTGTCTAACTGAAAAATTTCTACATCAAGGGTTTATATATCATAAATTGATAAAAAAATTCTCTAAATTTTATTATAGATACATTGACTTATTAAGAAAATTTGGTTCTACATGCAGGGATCTTATACAAGAGGGGATTTCACATCCAAACTTCTATGGAAATACCATTTACAAGCGCATGAATTGTCCATCCAAACTTATTAATCCGTTGAACAAACTTTATCCATAAAGGTTATAAATACAGCGTTGTTGTTAAGTCTTTACTTCTGGTTTTTGTTGGCAAAAATATTGATCAGCTCCTAAATGCTTTACGCCATAACTAAATTTAAACATGTTTTCATATTGGAAGTCCGCCATGCGCGGTCCCGGCTTATGAATAGGCCCGCAGTATCCTGTGAGCTTGAAGTATGAGTCTTCCTAACAGAGGACCCCGAAGGAACCCCGGGATATAAAAATAGGACCTAGTATCTCCGGTTTGCGGGGTGTGACCCCTCCTAAACGGGGCTGACCCCGAGGGTCCCGGGATATAGAAATAGGACCCATTCCGTGGTTATGCGGGATCAATAAATACACAACCCATCTTTTGGATGGGATGTAAACTCAGGTCCACGTGCTGGAAGAAATGACACGCTTCCTGCACGTTAAAGAACCCTTGTAGCAAGCTCATTTTTGAGTGGTCCGTAGGTGATCGGCTAAAAGGCTAAATTCTCCGCCCTTTTCGATTTCACCCTACTTTTCCAGTGGTAGTCAGAATTTCCCGTCCAATGGCCCTTTCCACATCCCAAAGTGATTATTCATTAACAAACTTATTCTCGTCTCGATATAGCTGAAATATTGCTGAGTAGACGTTAAAAAATATTCAATCAATCAATCATATTGGAAGTATTTGGCATTGCACAATATCATGTTCTTCTTTCATAATTGATGATGTTGTTATACGAAATCTATTTAGAAGTATTTCAATTGAATATTTTACGAAAGGGTATGGAGTAAATGAACATGAGACCATAACACATATGTTAACTCCAACTGCAATTAATTTTAATAAGCTGTATGGCCATTTCGGAAATTAAATCCTCATCAGCACTAGAAACCAAACATAGGAAATCCACAATATCAATATATGTTTAAAGTTAAAAAAGGAGCAAAAACGAAATCCGAGATATCAGTAATATCAAAGAAAACTAAGTAAATTTCATATGTAAGAAGGCTTGATATCATAGTCAACGGAAATTATGTCCTTAGCTACCTGTCAGTAACTGCGAGCATTTGTCTAGACAGTACCAATGTGTATTGTCTTCATGTTTTATGTACTTCATTGTAAGGGTACTCGTCTTGATAAGTTGGACTTTTTTCTAGTTTGAATTTTACTGTGAGTCTTTTTGTGTATATTTTAAGCCATTCACCACACATAGGAGAGGGAACGAGTTTAACCCCAACGTCATTTTTGCGCCTGTCCTAGGTCAGGAATGTGTTGGTCATTGATTTGTCCTTGTCTTCTTATGAAATTTTTGTTTCTTAATATTCGTGTTATTGGATGTGGCGTTACTCGTAAACAGCTTATTACTGAGGGTATTTTCAGTCCTCGTTTTTACGTAAATGTTGTTAAAAATGCAAGAAATTAATTAAAAATCCAGAAAAGCTCGGACGTAACTTACATTCTTTACGTAATAGGGGATATCGGCAAGATATTCTGCTTGCATCCGTTAAATTAGCTTCGAGACCTAATGACCTGAAAATTTTGCACCGTTACTGGCCTCTCACTGATACTGCCGATGTCTACTGAAATTTAAGATGATTCTTGACCAAGCCCTTCGGGAAGTTTTGAGTACGATTTTTCTTCCGTAGTGCGACAGTGTTCTACCAGCAGACTAGGCTCCTTGAGCTAGCCGGCAGTTTAGCGGCGAGCACCCCTTGACCTATCTTTCAAAATTACGTATTGTCTTTTTCTCTCCTTTCAAGATTGTGGTCATGGAGTTAGTAATCTACCTATATTGGGTTTTATTCGTATGTTTTTTACTATAGGGAAACGTGACAGATAAAGGGGAGGTTTGGGTACCCATTAACTGGTTTAACCCTACCGCTGGTTTTTGCTAGTGCCGGTACCACGTACGGCTGTCTCGAAGTCCTATCATTGTCTTCGTTTGTCTTTTGTCTTATACATGTTTTTCTTTGTAGTTCCCCTGCAAATTGTTCCATGTAATTGTAATTTTCAGCCATTGTAGGTGTTTCAGTTATCCATTCATTAACTGTTTCCATTGATTTATTAACTTTTTTACCTTTTCAGGCCAAGTAGGGTTGCTATATGGTGTGAGGTTCCTCACTGTGTTATAGACCGTACGGTGACCCCTAGATGCTTTGTTTTGGGTCGTTTTAACCTGGATATGGGATGTTGTCTCCTTGACATTTTCCCCATTTCCTTTCTTTTCAAATATAAAGACTAAAATTGATCACAATAATCCAATAAAATATGAATACTAAATTGTAGTTATCATTAGTAATATCAAACATTTTGACACAAGAAAATAAGAAAAAACATATGAAAGAGATGATAGAGGACAAAGCACCTAAAGAACCTCAAAAATATGCCTATAATAAACACTAAATTTTTTTTAACGTTGGCTATTAACTTTTTAATGACTCATCTCTGTTCTGTGAAGTACTGGAATGCTTTGCTTGTGATACTCTCAGAGATTAACAGTATACCATCAGAGGCATCGACTCAAAGAAATAAGAGATTATTTTATTTCATCAGATGTCCCTTTGTATTGTTTTAGATAATGAATATGTTTAGAATGATTTAAATGTTTGCTCTCAATTGTTCTTGTTTCAACTCCCTCTTTTGCTAACCTTTCGAAAAAAGCATTCCAAAACCAATTTCAATAATTCACAAGAGTTACTCCCATTTCGTTTCTGAAAATTCTGAAAAATAATATAAATCAGATATTTACAGAATAGCATACAAGTTTTCTTTCGTCTACGTCTACGGAACTTCTTACTTATTTTGAGTGTATGGGGGATATTATTTGAATACATATAAATGTTAAAGCTTTCGATTCTGAAACGCCTGATTATATAATTTCATTGCTGATTTCGTTTTCTAGTGTTTTATATATTATTTTCAGGTTTATGTTCACTCATGTTTATATATATCTCTCTTGCCCTTTCAGTTACAGTTTCGTCATAGCGTTTTCTCCTAGGCTTGTTGCTTTTGCATTGGTCTGCCGATCTATCAAAGCAATTCTCCGGCACACCAATTACTTTGCCTCCATTTAATACGTCACAATTCAAAACAAATTTTCACTACTGTTTTAATTGAAATCCTTGAGTACAAAGAAGCAACCATGTTTGCCGAACCACTCGATCTCACACCTTATGGAATTATAGTTGTCGAAATGCGCATATGCAGGATAACATCGGTAATTAGTTATTAACATGTTAGTGTTTTGTTTCAGGATTGTATTTTTATGGGTTAAAGAGATTTAAATCCTTGAGGCTTCTTTGTATCTTATATGCTTGCTGTCGTGTTTCCGTCGACTATATAAATGTAAAATCTCCAAATAAATGTTCAAACAAGATGTGTTTGTGACACTAAATATGCCCCCAGATTCTATAGTAAAATATATAGAAAAACCAATTTTTCCCCTTTTGACCTCTGTGACATTGACCTTTGACATAATTTTTTACATATTTATGTTCCTCTTGACAAGACCTGTACACTTGCAGTGTATAAAAAGTCTATCGTACATAGTTAAAAAATTGTTTATTAACAGAAAAACACCCGATTTAACCCCTTTATTCTAGAACAGATGAAGACCCTTTGGGCTTCTTGTTTATTGAAATGGTTTTTGATTGTTAAATGTATCTGTTTAAGCAAACCTACAGGAAAATACTGCGTCAAGATCCAAAAAAAAATTTAAAATTCATTTTTTCTGTTTGTCCCCCTTTGGGCCTCTTGTTTTTTCAAAAACAGTAAATGCTACCTCAAATCTGTTGCACTCTACAGTTGCGAAATTATATAAGCAATAAGATAAAACAAACCCCGTCTCAATAGGACAAATAAGGATTCTACGGTCAAATATGTGAAAACAGTCAATTTCACTACTTTTAAACCTCTGTGACAATAAACTTTGATCTGACCATTTTTGTTTTGCATATTTATGTTCCTCTTGACTAGACCTATACACTTTCCAAGTATGAAAAGTCTACTTACATAGTTCAAAAGTTAAAGCCAAGGTTAAAGTTTCGGACGCACAGACAAACAGACAGACCAAAAACAATATGCCCCCGATCCTCGATTTTGGAGGCATGAAAATCACATCAATTCCAAAAATATACAATAGTCCTCTCTCATAGAAAAACATCCCCTAAAACATATTTTATCATTGTTTTCTATGCTTGTGCAGTTCCTAAATAAATTGCAATAATTCACAACTGTTACTACCTTTCATTTCTGAAAATTTTGCAAAATAATACAAACCAGATATTTACAGAATAGCATACAAGTTTTCTTTTTAAAATGTCGGATATTAAGATTTTCCACTCCAAATGAGTAATATTTTCGGTTGGAATTAAAAAACAAGAAAGGGGAAAATAGAGGGACATCGTCTTCGTCTACGGAACTTCTAACTTTTTTGAGTGTATGGGGATATTTGAATACATATAAACGTTGAAGTTTTCGATTCTGAAAAGCCTGATTATATACTTTCATATATAATCTAGCGTTTCAGGTTTCTTTTTTCCGCACAAATCTGTCCTATTATCATAATACAGATAAACTGATTGACCACAAACTTTAATAAACAAAAAAGTACAAAATGTATTCAGAGAGTGCATACCCCTAAATTCTAGTTGTAGCTACAAGGGCCGTTACTGCAATACTGTCAACTTAGTAAAATTTAAGACCTTTTTGTAAAGTTTAACTTAGAATCCGCACAAGTTCTTAGATATCGGTTCGGTTTCTCAATCCATCTAAAATTAAAGCCAATATTTCCACATAACATCTTTAGCGTATAGCCTTTAATTCGAAGGATGTAAACTGAGTCCTAATTTTGGAAATTTCATTATAAGGGTATCTTTGAATTACATTTCATCAATAAATTGGATGTAGAGTAAAACAAAAGTATCCTAGTTCAGACGTTCAACATTTTCAAAGTACTTTTGTTATTGAGGTAGTTGGGGTATCTTTGTTTCCGACATAAGAACTTTTTTTAAATTTGTACAATAAAATTTTAAGTAATATGCAATAAAAAGATGCAAAAAATTTAGGGGTCACGGATATGTCAAAAAAGATACCGATTTCTAAAGATTGGTCAAATTTGGTATTTTCGCACTATATTTACAATAGAATTATATGGGAAATAGCCCTATACCACAATTCAAGGGCAGAATTTTTCTATAAGCAGACATACAATTTTTTCCAAACTTTGTATCATTATTGGAACGATACAGAACTCAAATTTAAAAACATAAAAGTGATATGTCACGGACCTTTTGAAAAAGTTATTTCATGAACATGAAGAATTTGTAAGTTTTTCAAGAGAGGGGAAATAGCTTAATTAAAGTAATTTGGGACCCCAGAATAAAAAATAAACCACATTTTTTGAAAAATTATAATAAATTTTTGTTAAAATGCTAGTGACGAATTCAAAAGAGAATTAGGATCAACCACCTTGTTTTTAACGAACTTAGCAAATTTGGTATTTCAGTATAGAATTATCTCCCTTTGTCAAAACTTTTTATACGACCGCAAAAATTTTTGCGGTCGTATAATGGTATGGTGCTGTCGTCGTCGTCGTCGTCGGCGTCGTCGTTGTCGTCGTCGTTGTCGTTGTCGTTGTCGTCGTTGTCTGTAGACACTTTTGTTTTTGGTCAATAACTTTAGTTTCAGCTGACCAATCCTAATGAAATTTTAACACAATGTTCCTTGGCACAAAAGGAAGGCTTGGCTTAGTTTTGGTCATTGTGGCCCCACCCGTTTTGGGAAAAGGGGCCAAAAAGGGTTAAATTTGATGTTTTAACATATTTGACTGTAGAATCTTTTTTATTCATCATATTTTGATGGGGTTTCTTTCAGTGTCTTCTTGAGGAAATTTCCAATCAGTAGTATGCCAACGAATTTCATGTGGCATGTGCCGTTCATGAGATAAATGGGGCCCAAAGGGGGCAAATTTCAAAAATTTAATTTTTTTATTTTTAGTCCGATTTTGATGCAGTTTTTTGCAGTGGATTCCTTATGAAAAATTAACATAGCGCTGCACCATTAGATTTTTAATAACTTGTTCCTTTTCCAAGCTACCAGGGGCCCAATGGGGCAAAAATTGCAAACATGCAGATTTCCTAAAATTTTTATTTTTCTTCCAATTTCAATGGGATTTTTTTCTTTAGATTCCTCTCATTGTAGACTTTAAGAGGAATGACGACATATTTGGCGTAGCTCTTACCGTTTCCGAGCTATTAGGGGTCAAAAGGGCCAAAATTGCTATTTTTAGAAATATGTAAAATCTTTATTTTACGTCAGATTTTGATGGGATTTTTTTCTTTGGATTCCTCTCAATGTAAGCTTTCAGGGTTATGTCAACAGATTTGAGGTAGCTCTTACTGTTTCCGAGCTATAAGGGGTCAAAGAGGTCAAAATTGCAATCATTAGAAATATGTGAAGTCTATTTTTCATTAGATTTTGATGGGATTTTTATCTTTGGATTGTTCTCTTTTTAAGCTTTCAGTGATATGGCAGTATATTTTACGTTGCTCTTCAGTTTCCAAGCTATAATGGTTCAAAGGGGCCAAATTGCAATACTTCAAAACATGTGAAATCTTTATTTTTCATTGGATTTCAACATGAGTTTTATTCTTTGGATTTCTCTTGATGGTAGTCAACAGAATTTCTTAGCTCTGACAATATCCTAGTAGTAAGGGATTAAAAGAGCTTTTTTCATTTTCACCAGTTTGTGTCCAGTTAATTTCTGTGACAAGGTCCTTATTGTGTCCAGCAAATTACTGTGTCCACATTAATTTTATTTTACACTTGTTCAAATTTCAGTGTTCGACACGCTGCGGTCGTATCATGCTGCGCTCGGCGTAGCCCTTTATTGAATTTTTGGCAAATATGTAATATTATTCAAACAAACTTGATACTTATTGTTAATTTGCATTTAAATTATCGTAGTAAAGACATAAAAAATAATTTTGGCAACATTCTCATTGCATAATTGAATTTTTGCGTAAATGCGCAAAAGAGATGCTCAGTTTTAGACAGCCCAACTACCTTCAATTTATGTTGTGGGGAGATAAAGGTCGTAGACACCCTAAACGATACATTAGTTATAATGGATGAAAATGACACAAATGAGGTTCATGCTTCAAATATACCTCATGTTACCTCAGGCACTACGGTATCATATTACAGCAATTGACTAGAAGACCAACTGAACGAGATTATATTAAAACTTAAATGTTAATACATCGGCAAACGAATACCGAAGCAAGAAAGATGAAAGGGGGAATGGAATTCTAAAATCATAAATCCAATATCACGGCAAATCTTATCCAGCACGAATTAACACAGTATGACAAAGACAACACAAAGACAAATGAACGAGAACGCCACATAACTAAAGCACTAGCAGTGTGAACCCCTACAAAAACTGATGTATCATCAGGTGCTCCGGAAGGGGTAAGCATGATCTTCTCTTACACATCTCATCTGCTACCTTGAGTTCGACGAAGAAAGCAGTTAGACTTTTCTATTGAGTATTTTACTGTCGTATGTCCCATGAGTTCATATTCAAATCACACGTCCCAAAGAAGAAACTAGAAAAGCAATTGAGAGAGAGTATCCGCAAGCTATGGATATTAATATTGCTGTTGACATGTTTTTTATGTTATTGTAACGTTCTTTTTACACACAAATCACTCCTTTATGTAGAAACAATACAGATAAACTACTTACTATTCGATTACATCCTAAATCATTTACGAAAATGACAATACATGTACATAATTTAGCGACAAATTTGTTCTACCCGACTAGTCTTTTGCTGAAATGCTGTTGAACTTAAACCCCTTAGTAGGCTCTCGATGAAGGTAACTCATCTTTCTAAAGATTGGTAATCGGAATTCTTAACTGAATTTAACAGATGTCTAGAGAAGTATTGAACATTTCAACTATGTTTGTCAGAAATAAAAAGAAATGTAGGGCTGACTTAAAAGTAACAAGTGATTGAGAATAACAGGACTTCTTGAAATAGAAATAGATGTAGAAATTTTTGAATTTTGGTTGTCTGCATCCTTGTTGTAAAAAATGGCAGGGGTGAGGTTGTCATGTGGTATTTCTTCCTTCATGATATTTGTTCAAAAAAGAATGAAATTTTACACTAATATTTGTTCCTGGGAATAAATGTTATATAACATTTGTTCCAAAAGGTTAGATATTATGTCCATATTTATAATAATTCTTCCAAAGGTAATTTGTACTGGATTTGGCTTCCTATTTCGATATTTTTGGAAATGAGTACTTCTTTTTTACTACTTTTGGATTATGGCTTTCTTTTTTTATTTTAATGCTGCTGATGAGAGCTTACTCCTTGAAACACGTGTACAGCATATCGAAATTTACTGTTTTTATGCAACTTCGGCATTTTTTTTTATTTATTATGCGGCCAAAATTCAGGTTGACAATAGCGAGGGGTGAAAAACCGATTGCATGACCCAGGGGAAAATCCCATAAGGATTGACCCTTAGTGAGATCCGGGATTGCATTGTGATTTTTCAGGGCTTATTGCATGGATAAAACAATTTAGTCTTTGAGGAATGCAGTATATGAGTTATTTTTCGGGAACCGGTATGGGACATTCTCCTTCAAAGTCTCAAGATAAAGTTCATTAACATCTTTGACCGTAGACAAAACATGTGCAAAATGCACAAGGTGAGATACAATACGTTTTAACTGACAAGAGGAAAAGAGGAATTATTTATACTGAATCTAAAATCATCCTCTGTAAGAACTTTTTAATATATTTTTTGTATAATTGATACTTAGACAGCGATCAAGAAAAGAGCGATTCTTTGAAAACTTAAGGCTTCGTTTACCCAAATTTCTGAAAACAATGTCTTGATATTTAAAGTTCATGTCCAATTCAAATCAATGTTATTATAAACATTTTAATTCGAGTAAAATTTATCATAAAACATTGTTTTTACACAGAATATTGCCAAAGAATAATTTTAGTACATGAATTAGTGAAAGTGATGACCTTAATTTCAAAATGGTTCCCCTAACATTGACAGTATACTAATCCAACTCTCCTGCATACGGAAAGTACGTTTCAGGGTTGATTGTTTCGAGAGAGCTATCACCAATTATGCCAACTTTCTCTTAGCATAATTAGCGTGATAACCTTATGAAAAAAATTGTCGCATACGACCATTAAGAAGGTTCTGGATATCAGTCCCTTTTGGAAATAATTGGATCTTTAATTGCACAAGGTGTGATTCAAAATTCATTTTTAATTAGTACTGGAATGAACATTTCACTGTAAAACACTTTTAATTGAGTTGCCACTTGACACTATTACAATGGACAGGGGTTGTTGGTGCGCCGTAAATCTGGCTAAACGCCATCATTTCATCTGAAATGCTTGTACAAAGTCAGGAAGGTTTACAATTTTCCGTTTGTTTTATAAATTTCTGCTCTTGACAATTCTGTTCGGTAACTTTGTTATTACCATTATTCAGTTCATTTTGTAAATGAAATATGAACCATGAGGCCTTCAACAATGAGCCTTGCTCATACCTCAGAGTAAGTTCAAGACGCCCCCTTGTACCCTTACAAGTGCCTTGTTATATCTAAACATCTTTTTTCAAGGACTTAATTAAAACAAATGCCAAAACAAGCCAAAGTATATTCAAAAGTATCGTTGGTAAAGTATGCCTATGTGGACACAATTCTAAGGATACAAAGGATACACAATTCTAAGGATACAATATACAGTAACTCGGTATTTAGTTATTTGATAGTTCGAATGTTTCTGTTGACAACCATAATTCTACAGCACTCTCTATAATACATTTTGAAATTTGTCGAATGATTAGTTTAGGAAATTCATTCTTCTTTTAAAGCATACTGTAATTTTTCAGTATATATACTTTTGGAAATTTCTTGTTGCGTATTTTTGCCATAGAAATATGTCATACATAGTAATGAATTTCAAGATAACTTAATTACATACGTACCTTTGTTTTCTGAATGCGCAACGATTATTTAAAGTTAATACTCAAAATAAGTATAACAAATCCGTTGCCCAAGGAAACATATCACAAAGCTTTAAGCATTTTCAAAATTTACAGAATAATAACTTGTACCATAATGATTAATAGCTGCGTCATAAGCAAATCATTCCCACTCGAAGCATTCAGGTGAAATGCTTGGTGGAATGGAAAGCTCAATCTGATCAGTCTTCATAATAAAGTTAATTATATCTCTTTGAAACAGTCTATGAAATAATCAAATGACAAAAAAATCACTCATTTGAAAGCTTGTTAATCTAGACAAAAATCGGCTCAGTAATATGTATCGATTCATATTCATGTTATTTCTGTAAAAGTAATGGATAACAGGAAACACCTGTGTATAGAGCAGGACTGCTAACCTTTCCGGAGAACCTAAGCACACACGGTTTTTTCAGAGTTCATTCTATTAGTGATCTTAAGTAATGTTTGTATGTTTAGTGGGTGTGTAGTATGTTTTGTCTTCCGTCTTCTGGTGTTCTCGTTATTGTCTTGTCTCTCGACTTTGTTTTATGTACTCTTGTGCTTTGTTCTTTCGGTATTCTAATGTCGTTATTTTTTTTCATTGAAGTTAACACTTTACCGTGACTGCCCTGTGTTGACAATGTGCAATTGTCTTATTATTAATTTTAATTGGCTCCTGATGATAGAAGTTTCTCTACTGATGGGTTTTGACTTATAGCAATATTTTCGACTTAAAGTGGTTGTCTTAAGGTTTTACGATGGTATTGGGATTCTGTTTCCACTTTCACTTTTTTTGTCCGCTCTCTTTGTATCCTTAGCATTGTGTCCACATAAGCATATTATGCCACGATACATTTTAATATACTCTGGCATTTGTTTTAATTCAGTCCTTGGAAAAAAGACATTAAATTTTACATATATCAAGGCCGTCTTGAACTTACAATGAGGTATGGGCAAGGCTCATTGTTGAAGGCCACATAGTGACTTCAAGATGAAAAAAACACTGAAAGTGTTGTTTCATATTAACAATGAAGGGATATGTAGAAACGTTATCTTATGTGCATTTACTCCATACCCTTTCATTGTTGACTGGAGTTTGTCTGTCCTGCAGTGTGAAGTCCGTAAAAAGACCCCCGTGAAAGAGATGCATGCTCTCTATATATTTCAGTTATAATGAACTTGTTCTTGAGAGAATTTCTCATATGGATACATTATCATATTTTCGAATTTTGGCATTTCTTGTAATTTCAAAATATTTTTCTGACCACGTGATTATTGTTACCGCGTCTTATGCATTTATCGTGCAAAGTTTTCTTACTATAACTCGATGAGTGCCCTGTGGTTGTTTATATGTTGTGATTGTCTACTGTAAGTCTTTTTGTCTGGCAAAGGATGAAGACCAATTTGCCGGTTAATTTTATATTTGTTGACGATTCCGCATCCATGACATGTAATAACATGGATGTAGCGTTGCTCGAAATGTAGTAATGATGTTTCCGATGACCTCATATTTAAATTACTCGTCCAAAACATAATACTAGAATAACAATTGCCAGAGGATTCCCATAAATGGTATTGGAAATTAAAAATTACAAAACTTTTCTTTTGCCGTTTTGATGTTATTGTAGGTTACACAAATTTCACTTTTTAGATTGCAAATAAAGCACAACCCAAAATTAATTAGTACAGAGGTCCATCAGAATCTATTAATGTAATACTATTAACCAAAAACCCTTCCATGGGCTTTTGGGTAGAATTACCAAGTTTCTTCTTAGTTAAAAATATTAAGATCATCGGTAATAGAGAATATCCTGTGTGTATATCCTGTTTCAAGAAGTATTGCAAATAGGGACTAGCCCATGTTAATAATAATAGGGTGAGTATAAGACTATATCTTGAATTTAGGTGTTAAACGTTTTCAAAGTATTTTATGAATTTGGTCATCTGTATCCTTATTGTAAAAGAAATTGAAGGGATGGTCAGGTTTAGCTTAGTACAAATGTAAAATCGAGGATGGTAGAGTAAATACTGTGAATCACATAAATCTAATAATCATAAAGGGGTTCATTCTCTTTTGGAGAAAGCAAATTAATAATATTTAAATAAAGTCCATCCTCCTGTGAGAAATTTTATATATACTTCTATGATTATATTGAAAACTTATTGAGCAATCCAGGAAAGTACAATACCTAGAAACCTAGATCAATTCCTAAAAAAATCCTTATATGTTACACATAATTTCTATCAATGTCATTAATATTACAAAAAATTGCAATGTAAGCATATTTTATCACAAAAAAATGGAATAGTATTTATTTTACACAGAATTGCAATTTCATGTATTGCTAATGGAAATGATTTCAGAAATGGTTATTATATTTTTTCAATGAATTTGTTTAACATGATTCTCTTAACAAAAAAACATGAAATAAAAGGGACAACAGGAAACACCTACAATGGCTGAAAATTATAATTACATGCCACNATCTGCTAGGGAACTACACAGGAAAAACACAAATAACACAGAAGACAAACGTAAACAACGATAGGAAATCGGGACAGCCGGACTTGGTACCGGCACTAGCAAAAGCCAGCGGTTTGGTTAAACCGGTTTATTGGTACCCAAACCTCCCCTTTATCTGTCCCGTTTCCCTTTAGTTTAGTAAACATACGAATAAAACCCCATACAAGTAGATTACTAACTCCATGACCACAATCTTGAAAGGAGAGAATATGACAATACGTAATTTTGAAAGACAGGTCAAGGTGTGCTCGCCGCTAATCTGTCGGCTAGTTAAAGTAGCCTAAGAAAAATTAAACTCAAAACTTCCCGCAGGATTTGGTCAAGAATCATCATATATTTCAGTAGACATCAGCAGTTTCAGTGAGAGGCCAGTATGCATGTAAAATTTTCAGGTCACTATATCTTAAAGCTATTTGAAGCTAATGTATAGTTCATTAAAATTTCATAACATCTTTTTGCATATCCTTATTTGTGTAGTATCTTAAATTCATTTTTTTTTATTATTACTGAAATAAGATATGTGTCATACAAAGTAATGAATTAAAAGACAATTTATTTAAATAGGTCTTTAAGCTACTGTTTAAACGGCTAGTTACTCCGAATGGACCTTGACGGTCAATGTCCGTTTTACAACTCGGCCAAGACATAATGTCCTCGAATTTTTTTCTAGAGCATACATATATCAAAATCTGTATTTATCAGGAAAAATATTACACATCAGTAATCCTGTTATCATATAAAATATATCTGTCAAATGTCAAAATGCTAATTTAAATCCAACAGGTAACGCCGGTTAAGGTAAATTATATTTTGATTGGCCACGTGGCGCAGATTGTGTCGCACACGTTCCGATGGATGACGGATTACGGTATAATACCCTATTTAAATCAATGAAAAATGTCAGTACAAGTAGTTTTATCATAAAAGTTTACACTTATTTTAACGTAACGCCAAGTGGCAGAACATCCAAAAATAATATTTTCAATTTTTCTTTTGAAAGATTCAATTATACCACGTGTCTGCCATCGTTTGTAATGATGCCCTCTTAACACCTTTTCAAACCTGTGTTTTCTTCTGTCTTTTTTTTTAACACCTTAAATAAAGTCAGGTTCAAGCAAAGGCTAGTTGGGGCAATAAAGACAATTTCATTAAACCAAGTCCTTGAATTTTAGTTTCCGTTATTTAATGTTTGTAGCGTTCTTTCACTGAAGAGTCCTCAATTTTAGTATTACCTGAATGGATTTGTAATTAAAGCCACTACTGATACACTGCAATCAGGATTAAACCTGGAGTTATTATCTGTGTTACCCCTGAATAGCTGTGTTTTTAGATTTGGTAGATTTGATTTTCCCATTGTTGGTATTCTCAAACGAGTCATCATTGAGGTATAAAAAAAACTGGCAAAGCTTGAAGTGGTTTCTTATTGTAAAAGTTCAACTAGAGTTATAACAATAACATAACCATGATTCTGTCGGTTTGTCATGTTCACTATTGTGACGATCATTATTGAAATAGACTATTTTCATAGATTCAAAAAGGGGAATAGCAAATATGGCTATGTGAATAAGTTTAGATTTTTGAAGGGTAGGTGCTAGTAGACTTTGGTTTATTGGAGATTTCAAATTCGTAGAAATTTAGTTGAGATATATGACTTGTTATATATTAATTGAGAGCCATAGTACCTTTGATTTGCTAGAATTGCTTTCGCTGAGCTAAAGTTACTTACATCTGACACAAACTACTTCTATCGACATAATTTTAATTTGTTTAAGTTTTCGACTACTGCCTCTTCATTCAGATATTATACAGGACAAAAATTCAAAACAAGTTACAGATCTAAGAGGAAAGATAATTTTTGCCTTGTCAGCTGACCAGACTTGAGAGATCAGTATGATTCAAATCCATCACTTAGCTTTTCATATTTTCATTTTATCTTCTGAAACTGCTGAATCAAAAACAAACACAGCCAATCTTTAAAAGGTTGGTGGATGGAAATTGCTCATATCATTCCGGTCTGATAAAAAAGGCCTCTATCCAAGAACTTTGTTTAATCATTAATCTAGCAAATTGAAAATTAGTTTTCGTAAATAATGGATGGAAGGTGCTTAAGAAGCATTTTTGTTTGGTTCAAACAAGGCAATAATTCATCATGAGACTACATCAGAGAAACATTTTCATCACCCTCTCTGATACTACTAAAGGAAATGGATCAAACTGTACTGAAATGATGAATGAGATATTGTTCATTTCGTTCATATTCCTTAACAAATATTGCGACAATAAGCAACATAGTATAACATTTGAGTTTATTGGAAAACATTTTTGACATATCTGAAACTGCTAAGCAAAGTGAATTGACAAAATTTTACAAGAATAATTCAAGAAAGTACTTATCAAAGAATGCTCATTTCGTTCTGCCACGAGTATAAAGATAGCAAACAGTGCGACATAACGTTAAACAATGAATCATGTGAAAAAAACATTTTGATCATCTCGTCTCAAACTTTCAGAGAAAATTGAACAAAACTGCACGGTACTGGTGTATCAAATGACTCTTAAAAAAAACAATATATATTTATTTCGTTCAGATCCATCAAAAACAATGCACCGACGCTGAACATTATTTTAATGTCTTTGTTCCTGCAGCTAATACGCTAAAACATCATTTTATCTGTAAGAATGATTACATCGATTGTTAAAAGAAGGAACATGGCATTGGTACTTCACAGGGCAATCCAACCAGCACGGCTCTTCATTGTCTAAGGAGGAGATATTTCAGAATCATTACACTGTTTTGTTGCTTTCCTTTGGGATTTCAATCAAGGATTAAAATGCTGGTCTTCCCTCTTTGTACTGGGTACAAAAATTACACAAGAGTCCTTACAAACAACGGCACATTGCTGGACCTGCGAAATGTTCTCAAAGCTATTGCAAAGCTGTAAACCCCCATTTTGGTAGCTGTAAACGAGGACATTCAAAAATATCTTGATACTTGCATTTCAAAAGGCGGTGTAAATGAAAGTAATAACAAAATTACCGCACAGAATCGAAATCTAAAGGGCAAAAGGCATGTTAATGTAATTTAGATATTGAAAAAAGTTATCAACATGACATCTTAATAAAACTCGTGTAGCATTAAAACTTTTGATTGCTCGACATATTATCCTTCCATTCCTAGTAAATTGAAATCTTGGCTGAAAAATTAAATTCATAGATATTTCATCGGACATATATGGCGAACGGCAATATACGTAAATTTTTATCGAAAAAGAACAAGCATACGTGAAGCATATGTGAAATACGACTCCAAATCGACAAAAAAATATACAGAGTCTACAGATTCTTGACCAAACCCTTCGGGAAGTTTTTAGTTTGATTTTTCTTCCGTAGTGCGACAGTATTCTACCAGCAGACTAGGCTCCTTAAGCTTGAGCTAGCCGGCAGTTTAGCGGCGATCACCCCTTGACCCATCTTTCAAAATTACGTATTGTCTTTTTCTCTCCTTTCAAGATTGTGGTCATGGAGTTAGTAGTCTACCTGTATTGGGTTTTATTCGTATGTTTTTATACTATAGGGAAACGGGACAGATAAAGGGGGGTTTGGGTACCCATAAACCGGTTTAACCCTAACGCTGCCGGTACCAAGTCCGGCTGTCCCGAGTTCCTATCGTTGTCTACGTTTGTCTTTTGTCTTTCACGTATTTTTCTTGTGTAGTTCCCTTGCAAATTGTTGCATGTAATTATATATTATAATCATTGCGTTTTACCCCTTAGATTGTTTATATCATTCATTGTTGTATTGAAACCTGTCTAATCCGACATACCATGGGACCACAAAAATATGTCCGATTTGTTAAAAAAAACTGTTAAAGATTATTCTTGGGACCGAATACGCATGTCAGATTAGACAGGATGTCGGAATACTCAGGTTTCGGATTAGGCAGGTTGCTCTGTATATGTTTAGCATTCTTTATTTAATTCAGTATTTTGGCATCAAACGTCTACGTTTTTGTCTATTTCTATTATTAGTTTTCAGACCGATGCATATTTCATCTCCCAATAGAACTACGTAGAGTATGTTCGACTTTTTGTTGTCAAATCTTTTCACTGACGTTCTTAGCCCTGATATAAATTTTATTATTTACGACTATTTGGTACATAGTTGGAATTCAGTTTTTCAATTTTATGTAATCAAATTAGTTTCAACTTCAAACAGATTAAGAGATTTAAATTTTGTATACTTGAACTTTAAAATCTGATTAAAATTTATTTAATTTCATTTTCTTTATCAATATTCATTTCACGTTTATAATAATAATCAAGTATATTATTGACAAGTAACGTTATTGGTTATGATTACAAAATAATAATGCAAAAAACTTCGTAATAAGTTAAAGTATGTTACATCAATAAAAGGAAGCATACATTCAAATCGATATTAAAATCTAAAATTTCTTGATAAAAGGTAAACAACAAACAGCTAGCTTAAATTTTCATACAATAAAAACATAACAAAGTTTAGATTCCTGTGAAACACGTGTTTTTGTATAATAATTAATTTTATTCCTTGCTGTAAAAAACAAGATATTAAATATAAGATTAAAAATATTCAAATATGAAATTTGATGCAGCAGTTCATCAAGTAGTGAAACAATTTTTTTTTTTTGAAAAACATAAAGTAATGTATCCTTTTGGTGATAAATTATATCATAAAAAATATGTAATGATTATGGAAGCCCACTCTTTCGCAATTCAAATTCCAAACGAAAGGTTAGCAAATTTGAGAGGACTAGGCCCTATGTGTGACACAAGAAACATGGCAAATGTGAGACAAACATCCCAGTATGTGACACAAGAAAGGTAGTAAATCCAGTTTTACAGAGATGTCCGGATATGTGACACAAAAAATGACAAATAGATGACTAGGATTGTGACACAAAAACCATGGCAGATTTGATAGATATGTCCCGGTATATTGTTATAGACATGTTCCTATATGAAACACTACAAGGTGAAATTTTTTTGAAAAATCGTTTTACCGCATTCCACATATCAGATTGGGGAATAAAAAAATTACCGAACAAAATTGTAAAGAACCGAAGACCATGAGAGAAAAAAAGAAATTTGGATGCAAACCTCATGAAAAGTTGTCTGCAGCAATGGTTCTGACTTAGTACCTGCATTTCAAAAGAAAAAGTGGGTTAAACAGGTTTTATGGCATGCTAAACCTCCCCTTCCATTGCAGTGGTATCAGGCAGCAGCTCAGCAGCAATTGCTATTGAAAGGTCGAAGAAAGATGAAAGAAATGATCATGCTTGAACTTAGTAAAAATGAATCTTGAATCAGAGTTCGAGCCAAAACTTCAAATTTTCCTAAACGTACTGATATCTATTAAAGACATATTTTAATGATCGTATGAGACGGAATTTTTTAAAGCCTTGGTTGATAGGGCGGTCACGCAGATAACAATGTCTAATGAGAATGTATAATTTGTGCCAGCCCTCGAGTAACGAGTCAACTCACTTCGTAAGCAAGGGGAGCTTGAATATTACTGTCCATAATAGGATAATTGTGGAATCAAAATCGTCCATTTTCTCGTAAATGAGTACTGAAATGATCATGTTCGTCAACTTCGAGATGTAAGTCCAAAAAGATGTAGATCATTAGGTTTCTCTCTCGTTTATTTATCTCTAGTTCTGGCTGATATATTAATGGGATCCATTTAGTGAAAGATGCGTTATTGATGGAAAGAACATCAACCATATACCTATAAGTGAGATTGATGGATCTGACATCTTTTATTTATTGATATTTTACGAGTCCCTGAAGAAATTCAGTCTCGTAAGAATATAAAACCAAGTCTGTGGGTAGAGGAGCAGAAATAGTTACCATTGATATGCCAACTTGCTGTTGATGAATAGCACCTCCAAATGGGAATAGAAAATCAAGCATACTGCACATGTTTTTCATCGTAGCATACTTTTCCTTTTAAATTAGTTTTTGAAAAAAAAAATATGGCTTTTTGAATGATACTTTTGATTCGTGATTTTAGTTTATCACGAGGAAGCGTGGTGTACAGTGTGGAAAAATTAAATGTTTTCAGAGAATGTATTTGAGAAAATGAACGGGATTTAAATGGACTTGTTAAATCTTGTTTAGAAGAAATGGTACTCATACACTATGGGTGCATTTTTTTATTCTGATCATGTTCTTGATCAATGATCATGATCTTGATAATTGCATTTTAAAAACCTGATCATGATCATGATCATCAAATAAAACTATCATTGCTGGACCCTTGATCATTTCTGATCAAAGATGGCGGTCAAATATTTATTTCTTGAAGCATAAGAAATTCTGCACATATTCAAGATATTTTTTCTTTATTTTACAACAAAATGTAGATATTGAGCTTTTAAAGCTCTACAAAGGCATTTTTGAATAAATTATTGTTGTCTGCCTTTCTCTGTCATGATCACAAAAATGTTCAAGTGTGATCAGGAAAATGATCATGGCTAAAATGAACATGATCTTGATATATCATTTCGACAGAATTTTTTATCATGTTCATGATCATAAAATGATAAAGATCGTGATCAGAATTAAAAAAAAAAATGCACCCTATATCAACAAGCACAATTGGCTATCGGTTTCCTTGAGAGTATATATTGCCTTCCCAAAATCTTAGTTGTTTGAAGACATGTTTGACTGCTAATATTTAACAAAAAACATAACTGCAGCATATTGGTAAGTGAATACATCGGCAAATGAATACCGAGGCAAAAGGGGGGGGGTCAAAATTCAAAAGTCAAAAATAAGAAAAACACGGCGATTAAGATTTATCACACAAATTAAGACAAATTCGGTGTAAACCACTGGAAAAATTGTCGACCGCAATGGTCCTGACTTGGGTTATGGTATGCCAATTCAAAATGACGAATACAAAACAAATAATTGAAAATGCATCAATAGAAAGGCCAAAAAAACTTAAGCATTAGCAGTGTGAACCCTACAAGCCTCAGTGTACATCAAGTGACCCTGTAGGGTTAGCATCATCTGCTTCACGCGTGGCTCCCTTCACACTACTAATGAAAGTTCCGGTTTTGTCATAGTCGTTACTTTTCATTTCGGCGATAAAATCTGGATCTACTCAAAGATGGCTATTCTCCTTTTTGAGATTGAAACATTGTAATGATCTGTCTAATCATATCCACATCAATAAATTTCTGTAGTAATAGTTTTGGGGACAATAATTTCGCTTTTTTCACTAAATCGCTCTGAAATGTTAACGCCATATAACGAGGATGTAAGGATATTTTTTTCTTAAACGGGAAGTTCACTTTTAGAGAAGACATTATCACGCTTGTTGTAAAGTTTTGTTCTAAGAGGTTCAGAGTTTTAAATATAGATATAGATCCAAGTATGATGCTGTTGATGGTGTATCGGCGGTCTCTTCAATTTGAAATTCATTTTTGGTATATCAGCTGAAGGTTATTCGTGAATTTCTTCAGGGACTCGCCAAAGATCATAAAATAAAAGATTCTAGATCCTAGATATATTATATTGATGATGTTCTTTCCATCAATAATGCATCTTTGCTAAACGGACCCCATTAATATATCTGGCTGAACTAGAGATAAAGGAATCAATATAAACCACTTGTTTGGACTTACATCCCGAATTTGACGAAAATGGTCATCCCAGTACTAAAATTTACGACAAAACGGGCCGTTTTGATTTCAAAATTATAAATTTCTTCCTAACATGGACGGTAAAATTCCGGCTTCTCCTGCCTACAAAGTGTATGTTTCACTATTGATTCGTTACACGAGAGCTAGCACAAATTATACAGACTTTCTCATTATATATATTTATCTGCTTGACCGCCTTATTAATCAAGCTAGGCTTCAAAAATATCCTTCTCATACGATCAATAAAAAAGTTCTTTAAAAGGTATCAATCCCTTGTGGGAAAATTGGATGTTTCCATCGAGCATTTCGAAAACCAATTTTATTTTGAAAATTTCAATATCTGAATTGAAGAAAATTTTGTTTAAAACGAAGGAGTATCTCCCTCTTGCATAGCTGTGTCCTCTACCGATTTTTGGCTTTTCTATTTTGATTCTATTGGTAATTTGTTCTCTATAAGACTTTGCACATGTTTCGAAATTTCCAAATATTTTTGTTTTTATCTGCACTGAAGAGACATAAGCTGCGCGCTCAGACATCTTGACCACTGCTTTTCTAACGAAACACCTTAATTCAATTAATTACTCTGAAACATTCTTTTACAAAACGTATTTAGAATTATTATGCTCAAAATCCTACCTCCATCCCATGTTGGTGAGCACGGGGGGCATCATGAAAACACGACGAACGCGAGAGACATTGACAATAGTATACACTGAAACAGTGTCGCTAAAATATGTCCGTCTAGTTTTTTTCCAGTTTCGTTGAATTAACCGTGAAATATTTCGCTCAAGTGTACACTTTTCTGTTGCTAAAACGTCCTCTTTGTCGCTAAAATTTCCATCCATTTCGCTAAAATGTAATCCGACGCACGGAACACGGCTTACCAGGAATGGTTTTGTTAGGTTTAATTTAAGATATTTCATCATATATCATGATTTTCGGTGTTATGAATGTCATCCATTTTATTTTAAAAGTAAAAAGTTTGATACTAAGACTATTAGAAACAACAATTACGTGTTTCCAATTTTTTCTCAAGGGCGTATTAAGAACAAAATGGAACTTAGGTTAAATTTGATCTGCATGAATCCAAAGGGTAGCTCAGTCTTCTCACAAAGCCGTTCTTGACAAAAATCCACAATTAATAATGCAAAATATTTGTTGTTATTGTTTAATGTATCATAATACTTTTATTTGCTTATTTTGCTTAAATTTTGTTTAAATATCTTTTTGTATCCAAATTATATTTACAACTGTGTCCAAACAAAAGTGAAAATGCTATGCAAATGTATGTAACCTTTGAGATAAGGGTCTTGTTTTAATAGTTCTCCGCCCTCTTTTGTGTTCCAGGTAACGAAACTAAAAAAACATGGTGCAATGGGACATGTGTAGTTTGTAGTTACCGGAGCGTATGACATCTGCATATAGTCGCATGATGAGCAATGTCTTTCAAGTGTGAAATTCGGCAGGTGTTTCGTAAATTCGTTATGAGGTCCTTAAGGGATTAGTATTTATAATCAATAAACTTTAAAAACTTTCTCAAATCATATATTTATCATAAATCTGTTGTCCAATATACAAACAGTCGTTGTTTAATTTTCAAACAATTCTTCATATTTTTTCCAGTTTTGACACATATTTTTTTTTCTCCCCCAGACCTCCTGAAAGTTGTCCTTAAATTTAATGTCGAGGGTAACAAGAATATTTTAGGACAAAATTAGCATCGAGTCCATTTTGAATATAAATCCATTATGAGATATAACGGTACATCTGCTCGATCCGAGAGCTATTGTCTTTCAGAGCTTTGATCCTACCGCTAAAATCAATAAACGAACATCTGTGTGATCAGGGGACGCTAAAGTCGAGTACGAAAATAGCATTCACTGAATAATAAATTGTATGTACAAAATAGTATAAACTGAGAAATTAAACGAATAAATGAATTACATAAACATCACACGTTTGTATTTATTTGAAAAATTAATCTAATTAATAACAGTAGAAAGTCGCCGATAACAGTCAGATATTGTGAAATATCCGAATTTTTTTTCCAAAAATTGTGATTGTGAGATGAAATTTCACAAAAGTATTGATAATTATAATTCTTCATTCTCCTCTTCCTCCAAGATTTTATCGTAACAATGTTGTATTATATCTGGATGTTTTGAATTATAAGCAAAGATGTAATTATTTCATGAACCTCCCCCAAAAATATGCACGGTTTTAGAAAAATGATAGAAATATTTATTCATTTGCGTTCCAAATGATCATCACATACGATGCCTGAAATATCTCGTAACAATTAAAACGGGCATTAAGCGCCAATTTTAGTAGATATATTAAAGGAAATACTTTACTTGGTACCGTAGGAGGACCTTTTTTTCTCTATCTATTTCCTATTTGAAATGCCCAGTTGTTAGACCATCGCATGGTCATTTGAAAGGTTAAATGGGACGCATATCATAGAAATAACGTTAATATTCAGCTTGATTTTCTGGTACCAATTCATGTTTTAGCTAAATCTTTAAAATTCTTTTTATGTTATCATACAGTTAGTATTATTTAAAAAAGGCAAATGCAATCAAAAATGTATTAAAACACGAATATCAAACTAACGAGGAATCAGTCTTATTCCCTGAATATTTTTTCTTTCTCATCTTATCAGTAGAAAGAGCACATCTAATGGTATCGTTTTACAAAATTCAAATCTGGAATAAAAATATCGAAAGTTTTTCGACAATGTTGGGACTTACACCGGCAGATCGTGTCTTTGAAAAAAAGGTTTCAGGAAAAAGGGGTTAATTGATTTTTTGCTACTTTGGTGAATTTTTGCCGAAATTCTGTACGAAATTAATCTGGATCTGCCAATAAAATGCAAAAATACTACAACACAATTTAATTCAAAATCTAAAGAAGTTTTCGTCGCAAGCAATTTGTTAGTAAAATTGAAGTTTTGGGTTTCTTAACTGATTGAATAACAAATTACCTAAGTTACTGTGAATTTTGTTTCTGCATATGCGCATTTCGACAACTTATGTCTCTTCAGTACAAATCAAATCAAAACATTTGGAAATCCATAAAATGTGTGTAAAAGCTAATAGAGAACAAATTATCAATAGGATCTAAAAATGAAAACCAAAATCAACTAAAGACAGAGTCATGCAGGAGGGGGATACTCCTCAGGTTTTAACAAAACTTTCTTAAATTAAGATATAACAAGATTTCAAATAAAATCGGTTTTCGGGCCTTTATGATACAGAGATCATTGTAAAAAAATATCAACGCCACAGTGGGCATGTTGGTGATATGGTCCAGCAAAATTAAAACTGAAGAAAGTGTAGGCATCGTAAAAAGGTGCGAAGGACAAATCAAACGAAAATATGTTCAAACTTTAATGCGATAACTTGAGAAAAGGGCCCAATAGACCAGACACTGATCAAATGACGAATATAGTATGATAGACCCCTTAGCTCTCTCGAACGCATTGCCGAAATGTTATATGTTCAAAAGATAATGTTCCGCCTTAGTACTAAAATCAAATCAAATCAAATATTTATTGATAAATAATCCAAAAAGGATTGTAATCAATACACAATACAAGATACAAAATACATCAAACAACAAACAAATAAGTTACAAAAATCAGTTATATGAGAAAAAGAATATATTATACTATGACACAAATATATATTAGTACTATGACAATCAATTATCTTAGTATGGAAGAATCAGCTAGGTGCAGAAATGTGGGACATGTATAAATTCAGTCAATTAACAGGTTCATATATAGATATTTGATCTCTGAAGCTTTATAATGCCTGTCGTAAACCTGCTACTTTACTGAATTATTAATAAGAAGCAATTAAATTTAATGTATCTTATTCATCTATTTTGGAGCTTATGACAAGTCAGCTATATCGCACAAAAAATAAATCAAAAATTGAAGAATGTATGAAGTATGAAGTTTCCCGCGTTAACATTGTAACGATGAGCAGAGAGAAGCAGGTGGCTGTGCGGCGGTCGTGCGCCTTTAATTGTTTGCACGCGACTGAGGACGCACGTTTGATTGGTTGTGAGCATAAGTGGCGGAATTCATTTTCAAATCATTAATGTGATGTTAAAAAGATAATTTCAAAAAAAAAAAAAAAAATTATTGTCCAACAAAAATCAACACTCGATTTGTGACATATTTCTTTGAGGATTCGACATAATGTTGACGCAGGTTGAGGTAGAGTAAAATTAACCATTTTTATATGTCTATGATATTTTAAAATATCAAAAGTAAATCTTTAACGAAGTAAAGCTAGAGTAATGGCAAACTTATCAAACTATTTCCAAGTGCAATGCCGGGGACTAATGATATAAAGAATTAACTAATTCGATGAAATTTTGAGCTCAAGTTGATTTTTAGATGTTTCGGTTATGTTAAAGTATTATTTTTTAAATATTTAGTTATTTGATAAAGTGAAATATTTTTGTTTGTTTTTCACGTTATACACTGTTTGGAAGAAAATATAATACCAGAAATAAATCCTATTTCACCCTGTTTCCCTAATGGTTCGTCTGGTTCCATGCACAGTAAATAAAATGGACAAGTTCCAAAAAAAGTATTACTCTGTAACAAACTTAAAAATGGATATACTTCTGGCTTGCTCATAAACAATGACGTATACAGAAATCATTTAACTACGTAAAAAACAAAGTTGAGACTCAATAAACGAGTATATTTTAGATACTGTTGTTAAAAAACTTGAAATGGTTGAATATTCAGTTAATACAAATGAAGAGAGCAGTGTTAAACATTACTTGTTTTCAGCCAAATTGTCTGCAAACAAAAGATGGTTATATCATGTGTTGCTGTATGAGATGTTCATTTTTGTTTCAGTATGGCACCGTTTGAATATATATAGAAATATACTAAATGGAGTACTTTTACAGCTTCGTGTTTTTTTTTTTTATTATGTCATTGTCCTGAAAATGCTCTCACATTCTAATCCTTTGTTTTATCTGGTCTAAGTACCCATAATATGTATTTGTGTTAAGAACGTTTAATGTTTTGCATTACTTTCGTTAGTCATTTTCCCTTTTTGTACCTTATAAAAAATAACAAAATGAAATTTAACAATCCATCAAAAATTAAAAACAATTTATTGGCTATCCCGGAAACGTCTAGCTTTTATTTACATTTCTGCGTTGTTATTTCTAAAAGCATTTATTTGTTTACTTTTTACCTGAAGATTATTTTGACTATGTGACAAAAGGTTAAACACGACAGCTGTCGCGTGGCGTAGTGAATGCGACCAACTGCTACCTGTATTATATCTGTGGTTTTATCAGTACCCACGGGGCGTATTACATGTGTTCATTGTAGCGGCGCATGTTAAACACACCTGTGTAGCTACAACGCCACGTTTTACGTTTTATTCAAATATAGGCTTCTTGAGAAATTAAAGGAAATGCATTCTTTCACAGAAATGAACTGTAGACCAGCGAAATAAACCCCCGATAAACTGCTGGAATACAAGCAATTTGAATATGTCTCCATGTACCCTCTCATACTTTGCAACATATCATTCTTTTTATGGTTTTTTTCACCATTAATTCTTTTTTCTTGCATCCCGCTAATCCTACAGATCTTTAGCATTTTGTATTAGGAATTGGTAACAACTTACAATATCCGTCTTTTATATCAAAATTCTGATTGATTTTTCATCTAGAGTTGTATGTCCACTTCAGATAAATTAAAAAAATATTGGTAAAGTAAGAAACATATTAAGGTGGAAAGAACAACCAGGGTAACGAGTTCTGATTGCCACTGGATAGGGGGAATGGGTAGATGCAGGAAATGTAGCCTTCACATGATACCGCCTCGTAAGGCTGCTATTTTGGGATCTTTATAAAGAATGGAGGGTAGCATTTTGGCGAGGTCTGTTCGCGGCCATGCGTTCCGGTTTTTTTACCCGACTTATTTTTTTGCAGCATATTTATATAGGGATTTTCTGTTAGCATATGCTTACATGCATTTGAAGTAGCATTAATTGGAGCAAGACAAAAATGTAAACGGTTGTGACAGATATATAGATCCCAACACATTTTGGACTTCTTTCGTATTGAAAATCATTTTTCATTTGCGTTCAAAGAGATCAGCACATACGATGCCCGAAATATCTCGTAACAATCAAAACGAGTTGAGCATTAAGCGCCAATTTTAGTAGATATATTAAAGGTAATTACACATTATGTAAGTAAGCTGCATTCTGATTGGTTTATAGCCATTGTATTTTTTGGCAAATACCCCTTCGCCGTGGTATTTGTCCCGGAGTCATCTGTGCGCTTTGATGATAGAGACATTCGGTATAATTAAACAGATATATCATGAACGTCGGGGTATTTGCCAAAAATACAAACCTTGGGTCTAAATTTCCCTCGCCTTTCAGGCTCGGGAAATTTTACCGCCCCTCGACTTGTATTTTTGGCAAATACCCCTCCTTATCATGATATATCTGTTCAAAATACTTTACTTGGTACCGTAGGAGGACCTTTTTCTTTATCTATTTCCTATTTGAAATGCCCAGTTGTTAGACCATCGCATGGCCATTTGAAAGGTTAAATGGGACACATATCATAGAAATAACGTTAATATTCAGATTGATTTTCTGGAACCAATTCATGTTTCAGCTAAATGTTTAAAATTCTTTTTGTTAATGTTATCATACAGTTAGTATATCATTTATACTAAAGATAAATCCGAGATGATTATCACAAAATAGTCAACAAAAGGCTGAACAACGCAACGCAGTAACGATTTTTCGATGATGATTTCAGTATTTGATTTTACAATAATGATATTCTAGGACAAGTTTTAGTTTTCAATTTATATATCTTCACTTTTTTTAAGTTTCATTTTGAGCTACATTTTATGGACTATGTTATTGATGTTAATCAGCTAAGACGTTGACAAGTATATTTTGACGTCACTTCACAGATTTAAATCGATGGACAATAATTTCAAAGTTAATAGCCATTTTCTTTGAGCACTTCAACTATTTTGACACGGATGGTTATGAAATTCCTTGAAATTAGTATCACACTACCACGTCAGTTAGGGGAACTGTTTTGACATTTCAACCCGCAGTATTTTTTATTTGAACATGAGTTCATAGAACTATTGTTGCGGTCAAGGAAGTGGCAAAACTTTCAGTTTATCGAAATTAAGATTTACACCCCAAGCTCTACACCTTCCACTGACTCGCCCTCGTGCAAAGACAACATTGTATACATTTGTCGCGTTTGATATGTTTAAAATAGAAAAAAAGAAGGGAAACGGGGAATGTGTCAAAGAGACAACGACCCAAAGGGGAGTAATAACAACTCAAAGCCAGCATAAGATCTTCAGAGAACGGTGAGGAAACTCAACACCCCAACGGCAGGCCGGAATCGGCCCCCAAATAAAGAGTTATCAAGTTCAGCGAAATAAACATCATCCTAGACTCCTATAGATATAAAGCAAACTAACTAGAAAACAGACAAGACACACAAAGGCTTAACAAATTTCCTGACTTAGGACAGGCGCAAACCTGCTGCAGCGGGGTTAAACTAGTTTTATTGGGTCCAAACCTTTCCCTAAAGCCAATGTGATGAATCAAAAAACAATCGTAACAACAGTTAAATTCAGTTGGCAACAGGACTGAATCAATTGTGAAAAATGAAAACTGAAAGAACTAAATATACGGACATAAACATGAAATCATAAGAGACTACTAGCAGTTAACTGACATGCCAGCTCCAGACTAATTACCAACTGACAAATTAAGTTATGTACCCTCAGTATAGAGCTTCCAACAAGATCCCTTCCTGTGTGGAGTTTAGCATATTAATAATTTCATGCATATACCGGAACACATAACCCGTGTCCATGCAATACAGATTTTAGTATTTTTGTATACATTTGACATCGATGAATCTAACACATTGTGTAATCTTGGGGTGTTAATCTTGACTTCATTACAATCAAAGTTTTTCCACTTCCTTGACCGCAGCAATATTGAGTTTGTCAGATCACACAAACATCTTTTCTGATGGTAAATTCCACACTTATATCGAAAAAAATATACAATCTGTTAGCAAGGGATTAAATGTCCTAAAAAAAATTAAAATACATTCTGAACCGAAATTTATTTAACATTTATATGTTGTCGAAATGCGCATATGCCGAAATTCACAGTAACTTCGGTATTTAGTAATTTGTTACCACTGGGTCGACGCCACTGCTGGTGGACTGTTAGTCCCGGAGGGTATATTCACCAGCCCAGTAGTCAGTACTTCGGCGAAGAACCGAAAGCCGATTCTATTTGGAACCTTATACAATATCTAATTTTTTGTAAATTTTGTTGAAAACTAAGGAGTATTTCCCTCATGCAAAGCTCTGTCCTTAGCTGATTTTGGCTTTCAAGTTAGATCCTATTGGTTATTTGTTCTTTATCAGTTTTTAAACATCTTTGAGTTTATGGTCTTCCAAACGTTTAGATTTTATCTGCACTGAAGAGACATAAGTTGTCGGAATGCGCATATGCAGAAACAAAATTCACAGTAACTTCGGTATTTAGTTATCAAGCCAATTATGGAATATGCCTGTGAATTGTCAGCAAGACGCAGACAAGCTGGATAAACTCCAGATGGAAGCTGCTCGAATATAGTTACGGGCTTACCCCCATTTGCTAGTAGCGAATCTCTTTACTTCGAAACGGGATGGGAGCAATTATCAGATCGAAGAAGAACGGGGAGATAAAATTTGTTTTATTTCATACATAATAAAGGTATCATACCACCATTGATTTTTCCCTATTGGTCATTTTCTGAGAACAATAGCACATTTACTGTCGTTTCAAATAAAGCGAAACTTCTTACCTAACTAATTCACGGGGCCTAATCTGCTCGAAAAATATTTAGGCGATTTCTGTGGGTGATCGTCAGGAGTAAGTCAGTTTCTGAGGGTGAATACAAAATCGCTAGAACAATCAAGCTCATCATGTTTACATCATGATGCAAACACCTGTTGCCTTAGTGTTAAAAGAATGGCAAGACCTTGCGAGTTGGCGTTACAGGTGTATAAAATCGATATAGCGGAAACGGTGCAGTAGGGGTGATAATCTGACGAAGGAAGGGTTATGTACCTCTATTTCTGAGATTGGAGCAGACAGTGCCACGTTTGTGTCAAGTATTGCCCATATTTCATTAGAGAAACAAATTCCACAACTGTATCTAGTGAGATACGACTTTTCTCAACTTTGAATAGTACAATTTCGCGTATTAAAATTAGAAAATTTATCGGTATCATGTCTCAAGTTGAAAAAGTCGTATCTCACTTGATGCTGTTGTGGAATCTATAAATTACGCAAAGCATTGAAATGATATGTCCTGTAATTTTCGCAGGAGTTGCAGCGGACCATATTACAGTGAAAAGCCTTAAAAATTATATCCAGAAAAATTACAATTATTAATTTATATCTTTAAATGGTACATTTTTTTTGACGGAAGAACAGACATTTATTCTTTTTCCTGGCTAGCCGATAGAATAGCAACGGCCTTAAACTTAAGTATCATCAGTGGATAAAGTATGTTCTCCCAGCCTCAGCAGATGGTTAAATGTGGACGCGAACATTTAACCAACGAGCATTGATAAAACATCTGACACATTTCTCGCCATTTTGTATTTTTTGAGTTTAACAGAAATTTCATTGAGGAAAAACAGCCTTATTTAGAAGAGTCGTGATTCACTCTCGATGGTAAAATTTCGATTTTAACATGCCGCTAAAGCTCACACTTTTTGAAAATTGAAATTTTACTATCTCTAGTGAAGCTTGAAATATTTTAAAACCACTCCTTCCCAAAAAGAGGATATACTTGTAATTAATTAGATTTCACGATTTAATATATGAATGGAAATCACCTCTTAAATATGTCGTACTCTTGAAATCACCCACATATTTGTGCTTATTCCATTTATCTTCTGATATATATCGATTTTAATTCTATTTAAACTGTTTAATTTAACATTTTTGGTAAACAGAAGAGCATTACATGTATTTTTATTCCCTCTGAGAACTGTAGCTTTCTACAGAAGTGAATTGTGTAGTCGTCTTCAGTTTTTAGGTGCGCCAATGCCACTTTTGTGCACGCTTCAAGCTTAAATCAATGGAACTTGAAAACCCTGGTATGGTCAGTTTTTTTAGAAATCAAATAGTCCGTAGAATGCGCATAGTTATATTTTTTGGTTTGGTTGATTTAGAAAATAAAAACGATTTTTATATGGAACATTCCATTTCACCCAAAAATTTTTTTTACGTATTCGTGAATTCACCCACACTTTTTTACGAGCAGATTAGGCCCCGTGTAATTAGATATATTATGAGCCTCCACAAAAATTTTGAGGACAACTTTCATTGAATATAAGAAAATGCCCTCCACCGTAAGCATATTACTATCAAAAATCAACTTTCTCTTTCGCTGCCCACCCGTGAAATGGTCATGTCATTGTTTTTTACCCCCCAAAAAATGTATTACAACTGATAGGAATAAAATAAAGATTTTTTTGGGGTACCTAAGATGTTCAGTGCAGGTTAATTACATTGGATACAGAACTATTTCAATCATCCCATAGAAATATCCATACTCCATTGATAAGTACTATTGGTGGTATGATACCTAAAAATGACCCTGAATATCTTTGTGAACTTATTCCCCCTTTAGTAAGCCATAATTAAGACTGTAATTTACGTAATAGTGATAACTAAACTTTACCAAACTCACGACGGGAAATTACTAAAAGATCTTTCTTTTCCTCTACTACAGTGGATTGGAATAGACTTGATCAACAAACTAGAAACTCGAAATATTAATATTTTTGAGAGAAAAATAAAAGTTCAAACCCCACCCTATTTTTGTCACTGTCAACAATATACATAGAAGGATAGGGAATATAGGTAGTTTATTAATTGCTGATCTATATAGAGTCAATATAAAACCTTGCCCATCTTCTATATGTGGACACCTGATAGAATGAATGTATTCATTTTTTTTTCAAGTTATGGAATGTCCCCTATATAACAACGAAAGAACCACTTTACTGAACAACTTACAAAATTATGAAGTAACTATTAAATTACTATTAACAGTTAAACTGGTCATCTTAATTTTGACCAAAACATAGAAAATTTTCAATAGTGTTCATTCATATGTAAGAAGATCACGTAATTAGCTGAAAAATGTTGTGTATTTTCATCACTCACTCCGGTTTACCGTTTTTTTCTGTTTTGCATGTTTTAAGCGTCATTGCTTATCAAATAACTAAATACCGAAGTCACTGAGAATTTATTTTCTGCATATGCGGATTTCGACAACTCATAATAAATAATATAACTTACATAATAGCATGTGTGTTGTCATTTTGAAATCTGTTCTTTGTATATATATTTTTAAGGGAGAGAACGTCACTAATGTTGTATAACTTGTGTTCAATTCATTTTTGCATGTATATGTTGCAAATAAAAATAAGTTTAAACTCATAGAATATAAGAATTATTGACCGTAAAATATAAGCCTGTTCTTCCACTTGAGCGCTAACTTCACACGGGGAAGATAAAGGGCCAATCAGCAATAGTGCTGCACTTTTGTTAAAAAAAACAGGTTGAAGTCGGATGATTAAAAAAAGGGTTACCGTTACGTAAACTTGTGATACAAGCACAAAATTATGCAAATGCAATAAATATCTAACTTTACATTCATTGTTTTCCAGCACTGTGAATGGTATCCACTGCATATCAATACCCAATTTGAGGACAACCAGCAATCGCCGTTTTATTGTGAAGAAGGTAAGAACTTGATAAATATATCTCTTTCTATTAATTGTATATGCAGCCAGAGTTGTGTTTCTAAGGGGTCTAAGAGAAGCAAGAAAGTATAGTATCTCCTCAGATTCAGTTACACCAAACACATGCAAAAATCGTTCCATGTTTTAAAATTTTGTTTTAAATCGAAGGAAATATTTAAACTGATGATACATTAATATCATTTGTGAGAAGGAGAATATTGTTTTTTTCTATAATTTGTGTAAAACTCCGAAAATATAAAATGTTGGGAAACCTCTCTCAGTTTAATCAACCCCCATTTAGTTAAATGTCGCGTGCAAATTTAACATTTTAGCAAAACTTCCCATAACTCTAACACTCTCAACAAAACTTCGAATCATTCTTAAGGTAGATAGACAGTAATATTCATATCCATGAGATTTTGTTGTAAGTCTGTACAATTAAAGAACCAATCCTACTTACTCAAAATCTGTAATAAAAAGTATGGGTCACCATGCTTGCTTTTTCTAGAATTGAGTTCAAAGTTTGCTCATTTTTAGCCATTTTTTCAACTAAGTTTACATAGAATGCACGGGAAAAATATGGAAATGCAATTTCTAGCTTAATAGAAATGATCTTTTTATCCATGAGAATTTGATGTATTTTTGTGAACACATAGTTTATGATGAAATTTATTTGTTACAATAAAAAAA
>MJUU01067637.1:243579-263911 GCA_002080025.1 Modiolus philippinarum
AGAATATCAGTATAAGAGTTGAGGTCGAGGAATAATTGATTACGTTGTCTAGCATATTGTCGGCACACAAAGAAATAATGATAATTATCCTCTACACTGTCACCACAAGCACATTCAGAGTTTTCAGATAGATGAGATAAATATAGATGATGTTTTAAATTGCTGACTTCATTACGGAGTTGACAATATATAATATTCAAGGTTCTAGAGCCAATAGAATAATGTATTGGAGGGGGCTCCAGATCCATGTCTAATGCACGTTTAAACAAAGACAGTGAGGGAAGATTTTGAATTTCAGGATCAAGTTTATTCCATGCATCAATAGTATTCAGGAAAAAACTATTTTTATAGCTTATTGTATGAGCATTGGGTATATTGAAAAATCTGGAGTTTCTAAGCCTATAGTTATCATTATTTTCATTGATATAAGACTGTACCAAGTCAGATATATAATTTGGCAGAAACCCATGCAGAGATTTATATAAATATATAAGTTTCTGTTTTCTCCTGCGTTCATATAAAGAATCCCTACCAAGCTCTGAATAAAGTTTTTGATTTGTGGTATTTTCCAATTTAACATCACTCATAAATAGCTCAGGTGCATTAACATTTTTTCTAGTGAAAATCATCGATTTAGTTTTTGTGGCATTAAAAGTAACACCTCAATTATTAGCCCAATTTTGAAATTCCTCAAGATCTGCATTAAGGGACTCAGCCGCCTCCACATGATCATCAACGACACAGTAGAGTGAGGTATCATCAGCAAATAATTTAATTATTTTTTAATCAAAATTTGAAAATAGGTACACGCGACATAATACACATGTATAGTACAGGATATAAAAATACATAGAAAAATATTAAAATTTATAATCAACTTTGTGGGGGACCAACTTAGTAATTTTTATACCCGTTATCAATCAAGCCTTCTCGTAACATGTTAGATATTTTGGGGCTGACATAAATTGTATTTACATCAATTTTCTTCTCAAACAGCAGGATTAGCAAGTTTTTTTTTTCAATTGGTTGGACCACTATAGATTGGGCTGACTTCAGTGGCATATATAGCGCTATGTTATTCCATCATATTATGAAACCAATTTAAGGTCATGTCTTTGGTTATAACTAGTGTACAGCCGCGAAATGTTGGGAATATTGCGACGGGAAAAGTACATCCAGTGTTATGGAAGGTGCATTATGCCAAAAATCCCCAAAAGCTTGCAAAATAAAACAGTCGAAAAGCGGCAAACACAATTGTTGAATATTAGAGTCGACGTATTGGAATATATAATTTGATGCCATAAAAAATATTTGTTATGAACACAGATATATTTCAATATTTTATGGATTTCAAAATGGTTGATAAAAAGAAATTTACTGCTAACACAAATCCAAAACACACGAATTTCAAATTTCTTGGCACTCCGATTCTGTCGAGTCCAAAAGGATGATTAAAGATGCAAACTCCCTGATGAAATGCACCGGCGGATACAGCCTTCGAAAAAAGGGGTTCCAGAAAAAAGGGTCGTTCCAGACAATTATTGTACCATTCTTGTCAATTTTTACCTATATTCTACACGAAATTTAAAGATTTTCCAGAAGAAAGAGGGATTCCAGCCCCCCCCCCCCCCCCCCCCCCCCCCCCCCACCCCCCACCCATAGGATCCGCCAATGAAATGACACATGCACTGTTAAATTAGAAAAATGTTTCTTGATCATGGTAAAGTTACGTTTCAAGCCAAGCCGAATAAATGCCTGTTTTTTGTTGGACATTTGATACTGACTTTTATTATGGGGAGGAAAATAAGAATATCTATGTAAAGTTATGCACTTGAATTGTATCAATATAAGGAGAAAAAATAACTGCAATGTAACACGTAAGGTACGCTTAATTCACGAGCCTATAGATCTGGTATGCAATTACTTTTATACTACGATTCTCGACCAGTTGAGTTGTTGGTCAAAGGATTTCAGTGCATCTGTACTGGATAAAGTACAAACTTTGAAGGCAAACAGTGAATTTCACAAACGTATGAGATATAAAATATACCTTTGAAGAAAACAATATATAGATGTAGAAGTGAATGCTTCATTTAAATAACTTCAAAACACTTAACGAAATGTACCTGGCGACACATTTAATTTAATTCAGATTGTATTTAATTTAATTCAGATTGTACACAACCTCTTAAATTATCAGTGTTCAAATATTGTTTCACGGTTTTTGAGCCGATTTTATCTCATTAAAATGTTGAAGTTTGAAAAATCATATCGCGGAAAATTCATTTCTTGAGATCTAAATTGAAACTAGGAATTTAAAAGCGCCTTTATTGTGTTCTTATATTTATTTCTTTCGAATTTGGGTGAGTGGAGGGGCGTCACTTATTGAATTATCCCTCCTGATTAGGTTTTAATACTTCATCCGTGTAAGAATTTTCGAGATGAATAGAGTCATGTAATTTTGAAGTCCTCGGCAATAAATATCTAATAATACATTAAAACTGTGCACAATATTTTTCCGACTCAATTCAAATTTGATGTCTATAGTTCAACTCGTAAGGTGATCTGTGCTTTGAGAAAAGTTTGAAACTAATCATCTTCATTATGATAGTACATTCGGTGTTCCTTCAACAACATGAACAATCTGTGTTGCAGGCAACTCTTTTCAAAATTTTTGTCAAGTTTTGCCTCAATTCTGCAGAATTTTAATTTTTTCCCCAGAATAAAGAGGGTCTTTAACTCTCGGAACCACCTTCAAGACCCGCCAATCAGTGATGTTGGGTATGGGTCGCAATATCCGCATAAGTGTGATGAGCGGTCAACTCTGAATCAATACCCGATTTCGCCTACGCCGAGTGAGGTGGCGAGAGCTCGGGCGAGAGGTCGTAACAAACAAAAGTTACAAGACCAAAGCGGCCTCTTTTGAAGTTACTAAATATGTCTTGTATATATGTTATAAACTGTTAAATTAACTCCAGTCAAACTGTGTTTGATAGAAAAAAATCCAATTTAATGTCCTATTAAATTAGCCACAAAGCCATTTAAATCTTTTATTTACAAATCGGCGTTTTTTCTGTGTCATTGTTTACAATTTAAAAATAAAATAAAATCGCATTTTTGTTCAGGTAATTTGAAAATATTCAGAATTAAAAAAAAGTAAAATTTTTCATTAATTTGCATTCTCATGCATTACATATATTATTAGTGTGTATTATTTTTACATTTAATGAAGATTTAAAAAAAAATTCTTCACGTTTTATCGATGTGTTTGTTTATTGTGTGTCCTATGATCCCTATCTGTATTTATCATGGAATAGTCCGACATTCCAACACATGTGTTAAATTCACACAACGCTACTATATAGAGAAATTTGATCGCAACTAGCAGTAGGCTACATTCAACGACTGTCTGACAGCTGGCGAACACTTAAAAATATCCACAAAGAAAAGAATTTGTTAAACGACACTTTTGTGTCTAGGCTATAGGAAGTTATACATAAAAAGTGCAAATTAATCATTGGATTGCAAAAATGATGAAACTTCAGTGTGGTAGGTTTTTAAATTTTATTTGATTTTGTAGATGTACATTTATCAATTAATAGATGCATTTAGTGCAGTAACAGATCAAGTGTTTACTTTTTGTGGGTTTCACACTCGTTTGAAACGGGAGTTTCTTTGCTAATTTCATTTTTTATTGAAATATCCTATTTTAGATAAATAGATTATCCCTCAGACATATAATAAAACTTTTATATGTCTGTGGATGTTCGCAGAATAAAAAGCATTTTGATGTTCTACGATACCGACTTTTAATAGTAAGCTTTAAAGTCAAAATGAGAAAAGTATATAGATTATCAACAATAGCCGAAATAACTTGGGCATCGATAGGTCATTTGTAGGTATATTCATTCCCGGTGATAATGTAATTTATTATGTTCTCAATTAAAAGCTGCAAACAATCTTATTATATGACTGAAGATGGAATTTTGTTTCTTCCTTTATCTTGATTGAATCACTATCTGTATTTTTTTTCACTTCAAAACTGAACATTTAAATTTCAATTTTCCAGTGACTTTCATCATTTTACTAATAGTAATGAGATGTCCGATAAGTGAAAACATCTGTTCAGTGTTGTACCTTTCATTCATGTGCATCATACATTTTTGTACATACTAAACACATTCGAACTTTCATAAGTTTTGTATGGATTAATCGGATATAAAAATATTTCAGAAAAGTGGTAGGTCCGGTGTACTCCCTTTTTCAGACACTGGACCCACCAGATTATTGAGAAAATGTTTATTGCAATTTTGGAAAATGGGGTATCTGAATATGGGATATTGGGTATTAAAAAAGTGTGTAGCAGGACAGGGCGTATAGCCTAAGAATCAACGCTGATACGATTAATTTTAACACATACTTTTTAATTTTTTATGAAGATACTTGTAAACTATCGATCTACCCAGGTTCTTTCGATATATATATATATATATATATACAAAAAAAGAATGCGATTTTTACCCATAAGAATGGTCCCTCGTGGGGCATGACAAAATACAACATGATACACTGGTAACGTCAACATTTATTGAAAAAATGCATCAATAAGAAACATTTATACCATTCTGAAATATTTGTGGTATTAGTAAAGTTTGTCCGATTTTTGTGGCTTCTTATTTGGGCCTTGCACCTGAATCGATTTTCAGAGGCTTCGGCTATAAAGAGCTGTCAGGTACGCCCAGAGCCTACGGTACTGGAATCTATTCGGGGTAGTCAGGTTATAATACAGAAAGCTGACCGCAGAACTTTGTGGAGAAACGCCATATTTTTCTAAAGAGGGTAGACTCGCCGGGAGTCGTGTAGAAGGCTAAATTTCCTGCCCCTACCCAATCTCCTCCTTTCCAGTGCCATCAAAACTCCTTGCCCCTCTTGTTACTTCCACCTTTATTATACCCCCGAAACAAAGTTTGGGGATATATAGGAATCACCCTGTCCGTCCGTCTATCCATCCTTCCGTCCGTTTGTCCGTCCAGTCCATGTACCTTGTCAGCGCATGTTCTCAACGGCTGCTTTGATTTTGATAAAATGTTACACAGTTTTAGTACACCATCTGAAGATGTGCATGAAGTAATATGGTTGCTGCCCGAAATTTTGAAGGGGGTAATTCGTCTTTGAATATTTTCTGGAAAAAGGGGGATGCGAACCTTGTCAGCGCATGTTCTCCTAAACGGCTACATGGATTTTGATGAAATGTTACACAGTTGTAGTACACCACCTGAAGATGTGCATGAAGTTATATTGCTGCTGCCTGAAATTTTGAAGGGGGGATAATTCGTCTTTGAATATTTTCTGGAAAAAGGGGGAGGCGAACCTTGTCATCGCATGTTCTCCTAAACGGCTGCATGGATTTTGATGAAACGTTACACAGTTGTAGTACACCATCTGAAGATGTGCATGAAGTAATATGGTTGCTGTCCAATTTTGAAGGGAAGATAATTCGTCTTTGAATATTTTCTGGAAAAAGGGGGATGCGAACCTTGTCAGCGCATGTTCTCCTAAACGGCTACATGGATTTTGATGAAATATTACACAGTTGTAGTACACCACCTGAAGATGTGCATGAAGTTATATTGCTGCTGCCTGAAATTTTGAAGGGGGGATAATTCGTCTTTGAATATTTTCTGGAAAAAGGGGGAGGCGAACCTTGTCATCGCATGTTCTCCTAAACGGCTGCATGGATTTTGATGAAACGTTACACAGTTGTAGTACACCATCTGAAGATGTGCATGAAGTAATATGGTTGCTGTCCAATTTTGAAGGGAAGATAATTCGTCTTTGAATATTTTCTGGAAAAAGGGGGATGCGAACCTTGTCGGCGCATGTTCTCCTAAACGGCTACATGGATTTTGATGAAATGTTACACAGTTGTAGTACACCATCTGAAGATGTGCATGAAATTATCTAGTTGGTGCCCGAAATTTTGAAGGGGGAATGATTCGTCTTTGAATATTTTCTGGAAAAAGGGGGTGGGCGAACCTTGTCGGCGCATATTCTCCTAATCGGCTGCTTGGATTTTGATGAAATGTTACACTGTGGTAGTACACTACCTGAAGATTTGCATGAAGTAATGTGGTTGCTGTCTGAAATTTTGAAGCAGAGATAATTTGTCTTTGAATATTTTCTTTGTAAAGGGGAGGGGCGATCCTTGTCATCGCATGTTCTCTTAAACCACTTCTTGGATTTTGATGAAATGTTGCACAGTTTTAGTACACCACCTGAAGATGTGCATGAAGTAATATGGTTGCTGTCCAAAATTTTGAAGGGGAGATAATTCGTCTTTAATATTTTCAGAAAAAGGGGAGGTATATCATTTTGTCCATACTTGTATCGTGTCCACATTTGTACTGTGTCCACAACTGTATTGGGTCCACACACACTTAAATATTGATTCAGGGTTCAATTAGCGAGGGTATACCTGGCTGCCATTCGGCGACAGCTCTAGTTACTTATAATTTATTCCGAATTGATTAATTTGTTCTCGTCCAGATATAGCAGAAAATCGCTCACTTGACGTTAAACTCTTAACTATTCAATCCATCAACCCTAACTTGGGATGACGGTACATGAAGTACGGACTACCATATCAAATTTACGACAACTACGAAAAACGGTTAAAAGATTTAACAATACACGTATGATGTAGATCGTCTTTGTGATTTAACATATCAAACATGTCAAAGCATTATTCTTACTAATTCGTTTCACTTTTTTATATACTTGGTATGTATTTTACCTGAATGTCCGTTGTAATTTGACATTTTCTTATTTATAGCAGGACAGGCATGCATCTCATTCCTGTAATCACTTCATACAAGGTTTAAGTGAACAATGATGCAAAGAGAAGATCTCGGTTTTAACAGATCCATATTTTCAATATTTCAATCTACTATGCATTCCACCTTTTTGATTGTAGATCATGCGGTTGTCGAAGTTGGAAGATATGAACATATTTCAAGACGTTGATTTAGTTTCTTTATTTTCATGCTACACTTTGCCAAGCCCGTTATTATCACAAAATCTTTAGTGTAAGGCCCCTCTACTTAGCAATATTGTTGCAAGCACTCCACATGAATGGATGAGGTGTTATATCTTACCGGCTGGAGAATGGTTAGATGTAACTTTGTGATCAATTTTGTTGTTATATCTGTATTTTTGACAAGCTTGACATTTTCTAATTGAACTTAATTTTGTTATTCATGATTATCTTTTATTCTTGTTTTTATTATGTCAGTTGTCGGAGATTCCACACATGAATACGTTTTTCACAATGAATCTCGAAACGTAATCAGTGAATCAATATATTTTTTGATTTCAAAGTGCCTAGTGTAATCTTGAACTTCGTCTGCAACAGTCGCTTAAGTGATTGAAGCGAAGTTCAATAAAGTTTGAGCGTGCGAAAGGAAATCATGGTCACAGTATAGAAAATGTTCCCACAGAAAATTAGAAATCACAATAGCTAGAAATTGATTTTAAAATAATGCTAAATGGAGTGAATTAAACGATATTCGATCGTTATACAGAAAACAATTTCATACTGCTATCCCCTTGTAGATAGACGTTTAGGGACCGACCATTTAACTTGAGGGGGCTATGTTTTTTTTTTTTTTTTTTTTTTTTTTTTTTTTNTTTGATGTGAAAAAAATATTTTGGCTGCAAAAATGACGAAAAAAATATCCTGAAGTAGGCTTTCTGCCTAAAAAATTTAATGCTAATTTCCATAAAAATATTTTGTTAAAGATAATTGAAAAAAATTTCTGTCCAGAAAAAAAAACCATAACCCTCATTCTTCAAGTTGAATGGTCGGTCCCTTATATAAACTTTTTATCCTAATTTTGTATCGCTATTATTAAAAATCCCTCGGGCGGCATGTTGGGGGCTTGTGCGTTCTAGTGACTCGGTCATGTAAAGGAAACGCAAAAGATCACATATACTCAATCATTGGTTGTTATCCTTCGGAGACCCACCCAATAGTATACATAAGGACGCAGTCACATCGTACATGCCGATCTATTGAATTGTTGTTATATTTTGATTTTTCCTACGTTATTGTGAAAGTGTCTTACCATTAAAAAGCGTTTTCCTCCTTTGTAGGTGAAATGTTACAACTGCACCAATCTGCACCACCGCAAGTGAAGGAATACCCAGAACCACAACCAGTAGTTCATCCAGCTCTTATCGGAATGAGCTCGTGTGACTATCTTTCATTGAATGCTGGATTCCAGGAGTGTGCTGAGGAGACCATACGATATCTAGTAGAGGAAGAAAATTACTCTCCAGATGATCCTTTGATTGTTGGACTGCAAAAACATCTCAAAGAGCAACAAAAAAGGTTCTGTCTACAAGAAATGTTTCGCCATTACATCATGTGTAATTCATCAGCTAATGACGATTCTGGCATTTCGCTATCCGACACACCGTCATTAGACGTCAGTGATAGCGACGTGCCGATTAATGAAGATGACAAGGATAAAAATAATACAAACGATGATTCAGGTGATACAATGATGATGCATCTTGACACCGCAGACAGCCAATCAAATTCTGGAGAACTCGACATGAACGCTATTATGAGCCTTGCAGAGGAAATTTTTTCTCTTCTTGGTGAAGACGAGATGCTCACGGACACAGAAGAAACTGAATATTATGCCGAGCAGTGATGAGATGCACTTGAAAATAAAACTGTTCATGATAAATTACATCAGAGACAATCAAAGATTTCAATAGAACCTATTCTCAACTCTTTTTCACATAATACAGAGCACAATACTTTAGGTACTCCAACAAAGACTTAGCAAAAAGTTGAATGATTTGTCATTTTTGATTGCCAGAATTATAATGATCACACTCGCGTTACGTTGCAACTCTTGTTGTAAGTGATCAAAGGGTCGTAACTCTAAATTTCACGTGATTTTTTTTATTAAAGAAATGACACTCTTTTTTTGGCAGCCATATTTTTTTAGTTTTTCTGTTGGAGTACTCGTATTACTTTTTATTCTAACTTAAGTTAACATAATTATTCTTAAAGTTCGATACCGATCGTGACAATTTAACAGTTGTCACCACGATATAGCTGAAATATTGATGAGATCAATCATTTAAACAGTAAAAGTTAAATCAAGCTTAAACCAAATTAACATGATGATACTATATATTTACGAGAATATTCTTACTTGGGTTCTATTAAAAGATATTGAATTGTCAACGTGCTATGTTTTCAAAGTTTAAAATAGTTCACAGTTTTGAGTGGCATTTTTTATCGCTGAAGTTGTTCGATCATCTTTTGCATTTTCATCCGCCAGTTACTCATGTTACTTGACATTTGAAGAGTCATTGTTATTTGTTTTGATCATTTCTTGTTATTGTTATTTATTTTTATGTTGTTACATGTATTTATATATATGATTTAAATCAGTCTCAACGTTAACATGCCTTTTGTCAGACCGACGTTTAGTCAATGAAATGAAATTGAAAAATTACATTTTTTGGAAAAAAAACTCGCCTTGTTCTCGCTGCGCCTGTTTTCGACTTTCGGTATTTTGGCAAAAGTATACTCACGGTTTCTTATACAACTACTTTATTTTGACTGAACGAAAGGGCTGGGCGGGCTCTCCATATAAATATCATGCAGACGGCCTCGGCTCCATATTTAGTACGTTAAAAGGAAAGCTTCGGTATGGGCGTTTAAAAGTGACCGATCGATTTAATTTTATTTCGAAATCGGATCCAAAAGCAAAACTTACAACATATATTGATAAAGTACTATTCATATATCCAAATTTGGTTTTCTTGACTGTCAGTTGATGAGTATTTTACTTTACGAAATACATAGCAGGTTTTCAAAAAATCGGAAATAAACAATAAAATGGAACTCATTGTACCATTTTAGAAACCCTTTTTTGGGATCTTATATATAAAAAGGTAAAATCTATATATGAACAAAAAGAAATATACCCATGGAAATATGATTTGATATTTTTTGTCCTTAAATAATGTACAAGAGGCATGTTTAGACCATTAATGTATTTAATATTTATTTATTTTGTAAAACTTTGACATTTGTCTCTTAATGAGATTATTTTTATTGTCAGTTATTGGAATAAAATGTTTTGAATTGATCTTGTTTGCTTTGGTAATAGCTGAAAAAGATATTGGCCTCAGTGATGACTTGTTGCTGAAAAAGACATTGTCCTCAGAGTTGACTTGTTGCTGAAAAGGACATTGGCCTCAGCGTTGACTTGTTGCTGAAAAGACATTGGCCTCGGCGTTGACTGGTTGCTGAAAAAGACATTGGCCTCAGATTGGCCTCGGCGTTGACTTGTTGCTGAAAAAGACATTGGCCTCAGTGTGGACTTGTTGAATTTTTCAGATGATTTACAAAATGGGTTAGAAAAATTTTAAAGTAGAGATTACCGAACCACAGTGGCTTTAAGCTGAGCAGATTGGGTTAAGGAAGTTTTGAAAGGAAGCAAATCGTATTTTTGATTTTTTTAAGCAGGGTCATGAGGTCAAGTTATGCAAGTTTAAAAAGTTCAATCTACCGGTTCATGTTCAAGCAAAACAGACCGGGCCAGGCAGCTTAACTTTATTAGACAAGCTTGAATTTCAGTTTTTTTCGGGTCATGGAAGTTTTTAGTTATTGAGCAGATCTTGTCTTTGATGTTAGGTTAACAAAACCGGGTCATGGAATCTGAATGTCAGGTCAGGCATGTTTAATGACCTGAATATTAGGTCAGGAAAGTATGAAGCTGAGAAGATCAGGCCATCGAAGTTCGAACTTGGGCAGATCGGGACAGGCTGGTTTAAAACGACTTGAGCAGGGTTATGTCTATTTAGATCGAATTGAGGACGTTTAACTATTAGTAGATCGGATCGGAGCTTAAGGCTTAGCAGGTAAAACCTTAAAATCTTAAGTAGATAAGGTCAGTGCTAAGCTAATACCTCACTTAGCGTTTGTTGCCCTTTCCTAAAATTTCATCGATTTGACTGAAACAAACTAAACTTTACGAAACATATTCATATTTTTCGAACGTGCTAAAACATGAAAAACTGAACTGAAAAGACTTGATAGAATACCAAGTCACCGTATGAATGAGTTTGCAAGGCGTATATGATTGTGTCATCAAATGGTTGTGTGAATGATATATTTGCAAGAGTAGTGAATTGATGATCCTTCTAGAAGCTTGATTGGTAATGATATTCTTTTTCTTGAATGGTTACACGCAAATAGGTGTAGATGTACTTCACCGGATCTGACGTCCAGACTGTTTATGGAGTGTCTCCCCTCTTGTGAGGGGGGGGGTGAAGCTTTTTTTTATTGGCTGTCAGTCGTCTGTCCATCTTCTGTTCGTCACAAAATGTTGTTGACTTCACTTTTCTTGCATTTTTGCTCTAATTGCAAGTAAATTTTACTGTGTTGTCGGAATTCTTGGCCCTTCTTTCGCAGAGTTATTGCCCTCTTTGATATGAAATTTATTCAAATTTAGTCTGTGGGCATCTATTTTATTACATCTTTTATCCGTTTTGAACCAAACTTGAGGGGATGTTGAACATAATAGAAAAAGAAGGGAAACGGGGAATATGTCAAAGAGACAACGACCCAAAGGGGAGTAATAACAACTCAAAGCCACCATAAGATCCTCAATGAACGGTGAGGAAACTCCACACCCAACGGCAGGTCGGAGTCGGCCCCTAAATAAAGAGTAATCATATTCAGCGAAATAAACATCATCCTCGACTCCTATAGACATAAAGTAAACTAACTAGAAAACAGACAAGACTGCCTTGTTGTGCATATTGTGTTGTCGGAGTGCTTGACCTTTTTTCACAGAGTTATGGGTCTCTTCGACTTCAAATTTAGTTTGTTCATTTCTATGTCGCCTGCACCTGGTGCAAGATCGGCACATATGGATCATTATCCGTCGTCTTGCGTCTGGTCGTATGTCCGTTTGAAGTTTTACATGCAACTCTTTCTAAACGACCCACTACCTTTCCACCAAATTTGCAGGATTTCTTCAACATTTATTACAGATATATATGCACCATGCATTTTGTTTTACCAGATTTTTACCCATCATTGGACTTTATCATTTTGGACAGATCGGGACAGGCTGGTTTAAGTCGGCTCGAGCAGGGTTATAGCATTTTAGATCGAACTGAGGAGAACACTAACGTGCCTTGCATCTACTGGGTACCGAAGTTACATAAATGTCCCTACAAACAGAAATACATTGCTGGGTCTGCCAAGTGCACAACAAAACCTCTTTCTATGCTCCTAACTTTATTACTTACTGCAAAGATAGCCATGCACTTTAAGATTTATAGTGATAGAGTATACTCAGCACGTTAGGTGAATCTGATATGAATTCTCAAAATCTCAAAAGATTCATTAGAATTATCTATCTTCAATTGAACTCAACCACTGCAACATTTGATTTTCCTATTTTCTACACTTTATACTACTCTTCCACATGATAAGCTAAAGTCAGTATTCTTGGATTTAATACACCAATCTTTCTGTACTAAAAAGGTGAAAAAGATATTCAAATTTAGTGATAGGTAAAGATGGGGCATATTTTGTTAAACATTACACTGATTCACACAAAATGTTTACAGGGGAGAATGTAATCGCAATGCTACAATTCTTGAATGATAACATATTTGTAGAATATTGAGGACAAATTTTCCAAAGACAATACAGATAACTATGGGGAATAATTGTGCGCCATTTTTAGCAGATTTGTTTCATATTCATATGAAGCCAGATTCATACAAGGGCTACTAATAAGCTAGCCAAGTCCTTTAATTTCAGCTTCCGTTATATAGATGATGTTATTTCATTAAACAATCCTCAATTTAAGGAAAACCTTTATTTTTGTACCCAAATGAATATAAGATTAAAGAAACCATCATAAGCATCATACCTGGACCTACACTTTTTATAATTTTGTTGACAACTCTGGGCGTCTGGACACAAAACTCTACGAGAAGCGTAATGAGTTTGACTTTCCAATGATAAACTTCACGTTTTTGTTCAGCAATATTCCCAAATCCCCGACACATGGCGTCTTCATTTCACAATTCATTCGCCATTTCCATGCCTGTAATTTATACAGCGATTTGGTCAACATAGCGAAATAACTGTCTCAAAAACTTTTTACATCAAGGGTATGTTCAATCACTGTTGCAATTGTCACTAGAGAAGTTTAAAGGTCGTCACCATGATTTGACAGACCGTTACAATGTTTCTATTTCACAGATGACAATAGATATCTTTGGGTAGATCCAGAGCTGATTACCGAACTGAGAAACCGAAAGTGACAAAATCAGACTTTTCACTGACAGTATGACGGGTGCCACCCGTGAAGCAGATCATGCTTACCCTTCCGTTTTTGTACGAGTTCACACTGCTATATATCACACCCGTATAGCGATCAACTAAACTCGGATGAAGTTCTCCGTGTAAAATTAATCCTATTGTTTAGCCTATACATAATGATCAGAATGACGCGGATACTTCTTTTTAACTGTTCAGTATACTTATCCGCGTCATTCTGATCATTGTGTATTGGTTTAACAATAGGATCAGTTTTACACGGAGAATTCCACCCGAGTTTAGTGCTTTGGTTTTGTAGCGTTCTCGTTCATTTTTAGCTCACCTGGCCTAAAAGGCCAAGTGAGTTTTTGCCATCACTTTGCGTCCGTCGTCCGTCCGTCCGTCAACAATTTCAAAAATCTTCTCCTCTAAAACGGCTGGGCGAATTGTAAGCAAACTTGGCCTGAACCATCACCAGGGTATGCAGTTTCAAAATTATGTTCGATTAGTCTGAGGATCAAACAACATGGCTGCTGTTACTGAAATAGAACATAGGGGTAAATTGCTGTATAACTCAAATAACTCGAAAACCGTTACAAATATCAAAAATTTAACAGAAGTAAAAATGATCAGAATTGCAAGATCTATCCGCCCTGCAATTTTGAAGAAAATCTGAAAACCCGTCATGGAGTTATTGCCCTTTTCCCGTAAAATTTTCAAAATTTAAATATTTTTTATTTATTATCAAAAAAACTATAACAGATAGAGGTCAACTTTAAATTGAAAAAATGTTCAGCATATCAAGATCTATCCACCCTGAAATTTTGAAGAAAATCAAAAAGCCTTGTAGGAGTTATTGCCCTTTTTTCACCGAGTCTTTCATTTCCAAAACTAAAGAAGATGAAGGTTAAGTGTAAATTGATGAAATGTTTGCCATGCTCTGACATCTTCAAAACTGGTGTTGAAAATTGTTTGTTGATCGCCATTTTCAAAATGGCCGCCAAAAAAAGGCGGGACAATGCAACATTGTCCAATTTCAATAAAAATTGGTTTCTAAATAGATATTGAGTTCGGTGTTGAAAATTTTTTGTTGACCGCCATTTTCAAAATGGTCGCCAAAAAAGGCGGGAAAATTCAACATTGTCCGATTTCAATGAAATTTGGTTTCCAAATAGGTATTGATGTGGCAACTTCAAAACTTCTGTTGAAAATTGTTCATTGACCGCCATTTTCAAAATGGCCACCAAATAAGGCGGGAAAATTCAACATTGTCTGACTGCAATAAAATTTGGTTTCCAAATAGATATTGATTTTGCGACTTTATGGTGTTAAAAATTGTTGTTGACCGCCATTTACATAATGATGTTTCGACTTCAAAACTGGTGTCAAAAGTGGTCCTTAGCAAGAATGTTTTTTGTAAAAAAAAGTCCAGCAAAGACATATAGTAAAACATGATGCGACTTTAAATACAGTTCAAAAATTGGTTGAGTTTGGGCTACCAAAGTTGGAGAGACTGAAGTTCAACTGTATAACTTACAATGTTAGCTTGATTGTCGCAAATGAAAACCAGATGAGCGATACAGGCTCCTGGGAGCCTCTGGTTGTATTTGTATTGCCTTTGTCATGCTGTCTCAATTCGTGTTGGATAGTGTATTTTGGATTTTTTTATTTTGGAATCCCCCCTTTCATCATTTTTGCTTCGGTATTCGTTTGCCGGAGTAATTTAGCCTATTGGAATTTTATGGGTGTGCCTCTATTATCATCAGCTCCTCTTAAACATCTCCTTTCTTTTAAACCAAACTTGCAGGAATACTTAAGTATATATTGTAGATGTGCGCCATGCATTTTGTTTTTCTTTTATAATGATTTTGTCAGATTTTCTAGCTTTCTTTGAACTTTGTCATTTAAGCATATTTGAGTCTTATGGTATATTTTACGAAAGGATATGGGGTAAATGAACATGAGACCATAACACATATGTTAACCCCAACTGCAATAATTTTAATGAGCTGTATGGCCATTTCGGAAACCAGTTCCTCATCAGCAGCACCAGAACCCAAACAAAGGAAATCAATAATTTAAAAATGATTGAAATGCACAAAACCAAAAGAAATCCGAATAATCAGTAATATCAAATATAGCTAAGGACAAAAGGTATGCCTCAATTATCTGCATCTCCTCCTTAACCGCTTGGTACTTTCCAACAAAGCTTGCAGGAATACTTTTATATATATTGTAGATGTGCATGCATTAGGGTCTCTTTAATTTAGGTATTTTTTTTAGATTTTCTTGTTATCTTTTGACTTAAGCATATATTATAGATATGCGCCATGCATTTTGTTTTTTCTTTTATTTTGATTTTGTTAAATTTTCTGGCTATCTTTTAACTTTGTCGTTTTAGCTTATTGGAGTCTCAGGTTATGTCTTAATTATCAGCAGCTCCCCTAAACCGCTTTATACTTTCCAACCAAACTTGCAGGAATGCTTCATTATATTGGAATCTTATTGGTGTGCCTCTACTATCCACAACTCCTTTTAAACATATCGCTTCTTTTCAACCCCATGCGCAGGAATACGTCAAGAGTAGTATAAAGTGTAGAAAATAAGAAAATCAAATGTTGCAGTGGTTGAGTTCAATTGAAGATAGATATTCTAATGAATCTTTTGAGATTTTGAGAATCCACATCAGATTCACTTCACGTGCTGAGTATACTCTATCACTATAAATCTTTAGGTGGCTATCTTTGCAGTAAGTAATGAAGTTAGGAGCATAGAAAGAGGTTTTGTGCAGTGGGCACTTGGCAGACCCAGCAATGTATTTCTGTTTGTAGGGACATTTATGTAACTTAGGTACCCAGTAGATGCAAGGCAGGTTGGTGTTCTCCTCAATTCGATCTAAATAGCTATAACCCTGCTCGAGCCGACTTAAACTAGCCTGTCCCGATCTGTCCAACTAAAATGATAAAGTCAAATAATGGCATAAAAATCTGGTAAAAACAAAATGCATGGTGCATATACATCTGTAATAAATGTTGAGGAAATCCTGCAAATTTGATGGAAAAGTAGTGAGTCGTTCAGAAAGAGTTGCATGTAAGGCTTTAATTTTGATGCCATACAGACAGATGAACTGACATACGATCAGACGCAAGACGACGGATAATGATCCATATGTGCCGATCTTGCACCAGGTGCAGGCGACGTAGAAATGAACAGACTAAATTTGAAGTCGAAGAGACCCATAACTCTGCGAAAAAAGGTCAAGCACTCCGACAACACAATATGCACAACAAGGCAGTCTTGTCTGTTTTCTAGTTAGTTTACTTTATGTCTATAGCAGTGGAGGATAATGTTTATTTCGCTGAACTTGATTACTCTTTCTTTAGGGGCCGACTCCGACCTGCCGTTGGGTGTGGAGTTTCCTCACCGTTCATTGAGGATCTTATGGTGGCTTTGAGTTGTTATTACTCCCCTTTGGGTCGTTGTCTCTTATGACATATTCCCCGTTTCCCTTCTTTTTCTATTATGTTCAACATCCACTCAAGTTTGGTTCAAAACGGATAAAAGATGTAATAGAATAGATGTCCACAGACTAAATTTGAATAAATTTCATATCAAAAAGGGCAATATCTCTGTGAAAGAAGGGCCACAAATTTTGGCAACACAGTAAAATTAACTTGCAATTAGAGCAAAGATGCAAAAAAAGTGAAGCCAACAACATTTTGTGACGAACAGAGGATGGACAGACGACAGAGAGCCAATAAAAAACAACTTCACCCCCCTCCCCCCTTTACAAGAGGGGAGACACTCCATAAACAGTCTGGACGTCAGATCCGGTAAAGTACATCTACACCTATTTGCCTGTAACTATTCAAGAAAAAGAATATCATTACCAATCAAGGATCTTAAAAGGATCATCAATTCACTACTCTTGCAAATATATCATTCACACAACCATTTGAAGACACAATCATATACGCCTTGCAAACTCATTCATACGATGACTCGGTATTCTATCAAGTCTTTTCAGTTCAATTTTTCATGTTTTAGCACGTTCGAAAAATATGAATATGTTTCGTAAAGTTTAGTTTGCTTCAGTCAAATCGATGAAATTTTAGGAAAGGGCAACAAACGCCAAGTGAAGTATTAGCTTTGCACTGCCCTTATCTACTTAACTTAAAATCTAATTTGGGTTTAAATCTCCAAAATATTTTCTGCTAAGCCGTAAGCTCCGATCCGATCTACTAATAGTTAAACTTACCAGGCTCAAGCTAGCGACCAATAACTAGCGACCAATAAGCTAGCGACCAATAAGGAGATATGTCTGGAAACCGAAAATAAAAAGAACACCAGAAATCACTTCAAATAATTTTTAGCGACCAATAAGAAAAAACACATATTTCATCGTATATATTAAACACCGTGGAGTGAATATTCACTAACCGGCATACACTTACTCGCAACAAAGAGCTAGTTTTTACATAGGTTCCGTAATATGAGGAACACACCACGCATTCTTATACTAGTATAATACTGGTACGAGATTCCTTTTAAGTCTCTGTAATTTTCGTGGTATTAAGTCCCCTTGATTTTCGTTGTCCTCGAATATAGTTCCTGTTTATTTAGTGTATATCCTCAGATATTTTCTATACATGTACTTCATTCTTTTCTTTTTGGTATGTTTTTGGGGTCGATTTTAAGAAAAGACATTGAAGAAAATTAATTTGAAAAGCAGTATGATGTGAATTAGAATTTAATCTTTAAGGAGTGATTTGGTCATAATAATGCAAAATAATGGCGAAATCGTGCATTCCGGAATACTTTACTTACAAACAGTAACGTCATAGTAATAATTTCACACATAGATTGGTTTTACCTGAGTGCCAACAATTTACATCAATTGCAAATGCACACAGTAACATCCTAAAAACAGCTAATTTTTTTTTCAAATGATGTACTCAAAGCCGGCTTTCGACCCCTGGTGTACATTTCAGTAGAGGTGACCCACCCTGGCAATTGGCGAGGGCGAAGCTGAGAGCAATGGCTATCATTTGACCAGGGGTCGACAAAAGCTTTGCCGTAGGAAACTTTTGAGGGCATTTCAAAGTTGCTGCAAAATTCAGTCTTGGGGCCGACTTTCGACCCCTGGTGTACATTTCAGTAGAGGTGACCCACCCTGGCAATTGGCGAGGGCGAAGCTGAGGGCAATGGCTTTCAATGGACGAAGGATTGATAAAAACTTTGATGTATGAAACTTTTGAGAACAGTTCAAAATTGCTGCAAAATAGTGATTTGGACCGACTTAATGATTGGGACCCGCCCTGGGATTTTGAAGATTAAGAGATTGCTTATCTTTATTTTTACCAATGTATATCACACCCATCCGAAGAAATTTTTTAAAAGTGTTGATAGTATGTACTCAAGAGATTGTCAGGGCCTTATGTCCATCTTCCTTATTAGTAACCCATCCTGAAAAGCTAGATATTGCTGAAGATTCGTTTTCACCTAGGAATTATAAAAGTTTTGCAGGAGGAAGCGTAAATAGTTAGTACTCAGTAGATGGCCAGGGCCGACTTTGCACCACTGGTACCGATGTCGTATGAGGTACACCATCTTCTACAGCGGATCAAGATTCGAAGAAATCTGGGGGCTTAAGCGGCTTACTCTTGTTCTGCATTCGCGTGGGGCTTGTAAGAGGACTTCTTCCAATACTTTGCAGCTAACTTATTTAGATTAAGATTATATGGATAATAGGGTTGCACATATCTGTAGACCTAGCTGGGTTTTCCTATATTTACAGGTTTTGAAAGAGTGATTTCATCATTGTTGTCGTTCAGAATCATATATTCTACCTTTGCAGCTTAACCTTTCCAATACATTATCATTTATACATTTATGTAAGATTAAGTGAAACCAACTTTTTATCATTCAGGACTATCTGTAGGAGCTTAGTCATGAGTCAGTTTGCTTGATCCGTGAGTTGAGGAGGTTTGGAAATCCCTTCAACTGAACATACACTTCCCTCACGCTGTTTTGGGTTCGATGTCAGTTAGAGATCGAAATGCGAGATACACCCTGGTTCGTATGATGGAGTTAACTCTACACTTGCTGATGTCGATACAAAGTCTTCATGTCCCGAGTTCCTATCGTTGTTTACGTTTGTCTGTTGTCTTTTACATTGGAGCCTCCGAAAACCGGCCTCTGTCGGGACCAAGGAAATTGGCCGGTTTGAGGAGGTTCCGGTTTTCAGGGTTTCCTATCCGAACACTAATAACGAAAGTGTAACATATGATATGTAAGGTCAGTGTAGGCTGAAAGTTAACTATTATTATTATTATTATAGACCACATTTATATAGCGCTCTTTTCATAAAAGGTACTATGTTCAAAAGAACTATATTAATACATTTTCCTGTCTTCTTGAAAATTCCAATCAATATAGTCAGTAATCTGTTCAAATTCAGTTATTTATCAATGAAGAAGGCAAGAAATATGTGACATGTTGAATAAATATGGTCAATTTTATTGTCCGTGAAGAAAGTCGGAGTTGAAATTTTGAAGAAAATATACGTTTTGGACCGATCTGCATGGCCGGAATTCGGAATTTAGAGGGGCCGGCTTTCAGAGGAATTTATAACTTATATATATAGGTAAACGTTCAGGACCGAGACATATCGCTCGGTTTATAGAGGGAACGGGTATTTAGAGGGTTTTCGGGAGTTCCAATGTATTTGTTTTTTTTTGTGAAGCTACCTGGTAAATCGTGGCATGTAACTGTATTTTTCAGCCATTGCATGTGTTTTCTGTTATCCTTTTTATTTCATTATTCCTTGCTTTTCTGGTTGTTAAAGCTTAGAGATGATATGAGGGAGGCTCCACGTATTGAATTCCTTGAACACGGTGGAGCCGGAGTTCTTTTTCGAATGTTTTTTTTTTCGTCATTTGGACGTTGTCTCGGATACAA
>MJUU01067638.1:14256-26518 GCA_002080025.1 Modiolus philippinarum
TTGAACCCTGAATCAATATGGAAAGTGCAAATTTAAGCGTGTGTTGACACAATACAGATTTTGACACAGTACAAGTTTGGACAAGTTTGGACACAATGATATGCCTCTTTTTTCAAAAATACATAAAAGAGAAGTTCTGAGCCCAAAAAATCAATTCTATGGGTGCTAGGCAATCTTCCTGTAAAGTTTCATCCATTTTGAGGCACTTTGAATTTTTTCGCCTTTTTCCAGTTTCCATAGCAACGGCAGCCATTTTGAAAATTTTGAGACCCAAAATCATTTCTATGGGTGTTAGGCATCCTTCTTTTAAAGTTTTATCAAATTTGAAGCAATTTGAATTTTCCCGCCTTTTTTCATGTTCCAAGGCAACGGCGGCCATTTTGAATATTCCAAAAGATATGTTTGTGCGCATCTACTTGTTGTTAGTTAGATTCCTTTGAAGTAGTTGGAATTTGTTTGCAAACTTTCTAAAAAACATAAATAGTTGTGTTTTTCATTCGGACGGACGGACGGACGAACGAACGGACGAACGAACGGACGGACGGACGGACGGACGGACGGACGGGCGGATAAGGGTAAAACAATATGCCCCCGACTTTTCGTCGCGGGGGGCATAAAAATGACGGGATTTCGGGAAAGGGACCCCCATAGAGACCCCCTTCAGAAGCAGGAAGTTTTAACAGATGAATCTAAAACGAAACTAGATTTGCAACAGGACAAAACAAGTGACTGTTCAGTGTTAACCAGAAATAAAGATTTTCGAAAAACCAATTCAGCTGGAACAAAAAAAAAAAAAAAAAAAAAAAAAAACACTGAAAATGAGGACAGTGAAGGGTTTTTTTCTTCGTTCAGTGTACTGCTATCTTTTTATAGACTTATATGCTTCGTTCTGTGTATTATATTTTGTCTATTTTTATGAAACACAGTTCATCTTATTTTGGCACGCGTGTAAGAAAATCATCTCCGGGTTTCTGTATTGCCATTCGTTCCCCCTCTATGGACTACCTCAGTTATTAATGCGCATGCCTTCACACTTGACGTTGAAATTGAATGCACATCGACGCCCATTAAGTACAGGCAGCCTTAGCTCTTAGATTCAATCTTCCGGGCAGTTTTACAGAGTAAGTATGCCTTCAATTTTTTATGTTTTTATTTAATATGCACTTATCTCCACGTATTGTTGTTTGGAATTCCCCTAAAGCTATTAATAAATTCACTAGTCGTTAGCATTGATTAATTTACAAATATTTAATGGAATATCCTTAATTAAATCAATTAAAGGATCAATTTAGGGTAGAATAATTTTAAATTGATTTGAATCAATTACGAGATGAAACCCCTATTTGAATCAATTACGCTGAAACCCCTATTCCCGATGCATTTATTTTTCCGAAATCCCGGGCTTAAATTGTTAAAATCCCGAGGCCATCTCACTGATCCAGCAGTCGAGACCAATTTGCAATTTCGTTTTATGAATTAATTGCCCCGATTGACCTGGGGGTCAATCGGAGTAATTTTGTCACGCAACATTGTGACTTCAAAATGTTCCGGGAAAATTCACCAATTGGAAACTCCTCTATTAATCCGACAACCATTGATCTGATAATCATTGGTCCGACAATCATTAGTTGGACTCGATGTGCGATATGACGAGAAAGGTTTTTCCTTCGGTGAGCATCCAACACCACTCCCCACTACCTAGATATATTTTACCAGCATCACAATCACCCAGACCCGTCAAGTCTCACGCTTTGGGAGTGATAGTCACGCTTTGAAGCCCCAAATCACGCTTTCTCGCTCACCCTTTTCAATATCACGCATTTTTAATTTTCGAGAAAAAAATATATCATTATGTTCACTTTTTTACCTTTTCGGGGCCATTTAGGGCTTACTATATGGTGTGAGGTTCCTCACTGTGTTGAAGACCATATGGTGACCCCTAGATATTTTGTTTTTGATCGTTTTAACCTGGATATGGGATGTTGTCTCCTTGACATTTACCCCATTTCCTTTCTTTTTCACATAAATAGAAAAACCATCTCTTCATAATTGAAAAACAAGAATTCGATGTTTTTGGATATTACTTCATACNGATCGAGATTTTCGATAATTGAAACAAAATTTTCAACGGAGGTCACAGATATAAATTAAAATTTTATATTTTTCCTTCTTTTCATTACAAAAATTTGGTCTAAAATTGCTTGCTTTGACCTCACGAAAAGCTCTCAGAATGCACTATTTTGCGTCTTCCAATTATTTTAGTGGGGCAAGCCCTCAGACCCCTGGTCTCACTCTGGGAACCCAAACCCCCTTGACAGCTCTGATCACCAAAGTCGAGATGACCCGGTGAGAATAAACGTTCTTCCAAAAGTCCAATTCCGGAACGTTCCGGGTATTAGAATATGAAAGGTGTTTATAATAGACGAATTTCATATTTACGGGATGACTGCTAATTAAGCATGTTTTTCAAAGGGACGTCACTCGCTAACACCCGACATTCTGGTTTTCGGTTTCATTAGGGAAAGGACGGTCGGTAAATATTTTCTTTGGCAACAGTTGCGATTTTCAATGTGGTAAGTACCCGAATAGCTTGAAATAATTTATTTAAAGACAATCGAGATATTACCCCTAGTCCAGTGATAGATACCTATGTATTCGAAATCTAAGTGCTGTCCCTTATTACAATGGAACCGTAAACCTGACTGTCGGGTCAGTAGGTTACTTCCCTTTGTGGAAAACGTTATAAAAACGGAGCCAAAGTCGGGATAAGAAATAAACATGAAAGTGGTCTATTGGAACTAGAAAACACGAGGGGACTTTATAAACATAAGTGGATGATATAAATCGGATAATGGTTTTTATGAAATAAAAACGATACGCTAGGCTATGGAATAGCCTTGGATAGAAAATTGCGTGTTTGATTGACAAGGGTGTGTGGCTCATGATGTATTTGTATACTCAAATCAATAATTTTTGTTATTTTTGTCATGTCGGACTCTATATTCACAACTGGACCATGTACAGCTCGCTGACCACTCTTAGGTAAAATCATAATTTTGTAAAACTTGCGAAATTAAATGTTGTTCTAGCCTATTTAATTCTTCAAAAGGGGCTTTATCCATTACTAAATTATTTATCATTGCTTGAGAAGATATAGCCTCCTTACATGCATAAGAGTTACACGTTTTATACACAATATGCCTCTCTCCTTTTAACATTTCTTTCAACCTCTCATCTTTTGCATTAAATTATTTCTCGTATACTTGGCTTCGAAACATAAACCTGGATTCACAGAACCCGGCGGTCTATAGACAGCACAAATCAACAATTTATATAATTTTAAATTAATATCTACCCATATCATTTCAATATTGCTGAGTTCAAGATCAGGTCTGCGAACCACATGTAAACTATCAGATATATACATTAATATACCGCCCCAAAACAGTCTCGATCTTTACGAATAGGCACTCCATATCCACTGAGATTCAAATCATTACGTCAAGATGCGTTTCAGTTACACAAATAACTGATGAACCATCATTGATGGTTTCTAAATAATCGATTTTGTTCCTTATACTCCTTGCATTCCACTGAAATACAGACAACTCGCCTATAACAGAATCTGGTCCTGGATTTACTTCAATGTCATTGCTTAGAATTAACAATTGCATAAGTAATAAAGTAAATGATATGTTCTGAGAGAATGGTTCACGTAAATAAACTAAGCATTTGATAATTATAAATGACAAATACTTAATGGATTTACATAATAACAATAACAAGACAATCAACAAAATAAGAAAACCGAAATCAATCACAATATTGTTTTCAGCTTTTTTACAACGGGTCGCAATTTTAAATAGAATAATCCTATTGCCACCCTATAAGTAACTATATCTTCCATTGTCAAATAGATGGAATAAGATATGATATTGAGCACAATCATGCACAAAAATAAAGGAATAAAGAATATATACAAGATAAAGAACATCATATGAGAAAGAATCAGTTTGTGGTGTCGATTCCATGACTCTGTAAGCATGCTGATAGCCTCTGTCTTGCAGTTCTGGAATACTATCAATCCAGACATAACGCCGCCATGCGCTCGCAGGGTTTACCAGTATGTGTGCTGATTCACTAAAGCTTTTGTTCATTTATCTATTGTGCATGAATCTTCAAGTTATTATCAAAACACCTAGTTCGAGATTCTAGTTTCTACAATCTCGAACTAGGTGTTAAATTTACGGTGACTTAACCTTCGGTATCAATTATGTTATTTTTTTTAGTAATAGATGACACTGAATTTCAACGATGTTGTCTTCTAACTGGGACGAAATTCAATAGCTACATGTAGTAACCCCCGATTTTAGCACCATATTGTAATAAAACTTAAGATTGACTGGGCGGGGTTTGCCTTAAACTTTGAACAAGGGTAAATCTACAAGTGCCAACATTAGGTATTAAAAAAATTACGATCAAATTAATCATTAATAATCATGTAGTTATCTTTATAAATAACACTTTTCAAAAACAGTTTTCAAAAAAAGTTTGTAATTTGTATGCCCTAAGACATCAATAGGAACATTTACCAATCAAACAATTATTGATCTATTAATAACATCACCATGTATTTTGTCTATTGTACCTATTCATGTTTTGGAATGATCAAATCCTGAATAACAGGGAACTCCTCCCAAACTTATGTTGACAGTTGAGCAGCTTACAACAAAAGCACATATTGGATTATTCAGTTTTTAATGCATTTTCCCTATTAAAAAGAGGATATGGAGGAAATGCACTTCAGGATCTTGTGTGAAATATCGGAATACTGGACAGTTTTCATGTACTCTTAGTCTGACGTCAATTTAACTCATTTCTTAAACTGTATCGAAAAGTACAACTACTGTCATGAATCTATTTGTTTTAAAATGAAAGTAATGAATCTGGACCCATAGGATCTATGTTCATATTTTGCTCCTGAATTGCGGAATCAACCAGGACTAATACTTTCAGCCCTGTCTTCCATTGTCTAGAGCACCGCAAACGTAGGGTAGCTGTGTGAGAGCTGGGGGCGTTGCTTTGAGTAATGCCCTTCGTAATCTCTTACCTTTATCTAGGTGTCATGTGTTTTGTGATTTAATTGTCTTCTTTGATTGGTGTTGTTCAATTACTCCCTATCGGTCTCTGTCATAATACTTTTCTGTCTCTATTGTTCTTACTCAGAATTATCTCCATATGTGTTTTTCTGCTTTCATTGTCTCCGTCTTTTCATTTGTGTTGTTCTATTTCTCCGTTTCCTAATTATACTTTGTCTATATTGTTCCCATTCTGAATAATCCTCCTTTTTGTTTGTTTTATCTCCTCCCCTCAATGAACTTCAACCTTATTTGCCTGAAAACCATTCCCTTTTTTTGCCCTTACTTTAGTAGATAGGAAATGACAATTCTGCAACAAGACTATTTTCCCTGCAGAAATCCTGCATAGGACCACAAATTTGGGGCTCCAGGATGCAAATGGATCTTGAGCGAGTTGGGGATACTGGAAAGTGCTGGAAGGAAAGGTATCTGGGGCGACCCACCAAAATAGATTTTAAAAAAATTGGAAATCCAAACAATCATGGATTTCGAGTCTTCTCAAAAAACTTACCAACACGTCCGATTGCTAGGTTCCGGGCGTGAAGAGAGCGACGAGGAGGTGAGAAAGAGGGCACAGGCTCAAAGTGATGTCAGCCACGAGCTGATTCTGAGGTGGCGCGACCAGCCTTGGGAAATATTTCAAGTGGTAGGGGTCAAGGAGACGAAAAGTCAGTATGGGGTAGGTATGCTTCTGACGCTGAAGAGTAAAGGGGTACAGACCAAGGTCTGCATGGGCGTGCAGCAGGATGATCCTGGAAATGCAGCGAATATCGCAGAAAAAAGTGGCACCTGCTCAAGATCGATAACATTTGGGATTAAGAAAGCAAAGAAGAGTGGGCATGACTATTTCGACTTTCAAGTGGTGATTTGAGGGGGGTGTGGGAAAATCGTTTTTCTGATGGGGAAACCCATCGTGAAAAAGATATCTGAGGTTGGAAATCAACGAGGGCCTTGGAAATGCTTGGCTAAATCTTCGCTGAAAAGGGCGAGGGCTGGCGCAACCGACCCTTTCCATCGTAGTAATTCTTCAGGCAGACGGTAGGTATATCATCTTCACTCGGGAGCTGAGATTGATAGGATCTGGCCAAACGGAGAGTATAGCGGTGCTTCTTTTTTGTGATCAGCGAGAGTACTAGTATGGTCGTACCACTGAGACAAGCGAGGAACCCAAGGGGGGGGGGGACGCGGCGGCACCAACCCCGGTCAAAGTAGACCCCACGGTGCCGCTGGTAAAAAGACTGCTGGAGCATGCGGGCATATTTCTGGAACTCGGAATACAGGAAATCCTCGAGTCTGGCATCTTTTTTGTCAGTCATTTATCTAGAGGTCGAGAGAAGCATGCCGAGGATGGAGACGTTCTTTGAGGGGCTATTTGGACCTAGTATCAACCCGGAGCCGTCGAAGATCTTACAACCACGCTTCAGATATAAGCCGTCACCCTGGATGATCTCCGGCAGTCGGGCTGGGTAGAGGTACAAGCCCTTCCCATGAGGCTTCACACAGTAGATCTGACCAACCATCTTAAGGTATAATCCAGATCCGAAGGCTTTATTGACGGCACCCACTCTCAAGGCTGGAAGGACGGTCTTTGCTACCATGGGGAGGGCTCTCATCGCCAGGCCGGCGAGCATCGGGAGGAATCCACCCTCTTACTGCATATTTTGCTTCAGCTGGGTGGTACTCATCTCCAAGATCATTCCTCCTTCACTGGCCCGCTTGAGCTTATTGATCTTCTGGGTCTGCCGATACGTGCTCACGGGGCATGGCTTGCGCTTGGCTTGGCTGCGAGTCTGAGCTTATCCTTCTGGCTTTAGCTCAGGTACAAACCATACTCGGAATACGTCATTTATTTATATGTCGAGAAGGCGGAAGCACACGGTCAAGTGCTTGTCGCGGAGATCGATAGGCAGACCGTCCTGATCGGTGATATACGTCACCATGGAGTGGATGGTCAAGAGTAGGTAGATAAAATTTTGGGTGTTCTCGACGATTTACATGCCGGGGAAGACTTTTGGGAAAAAACTATAGATGACGAGCTGCTGCACGCCGTCGACGAAGCTTCCACTGATGATATCGCTATTTACCAGGATGCGATTGACGTTGATGATATTCACGATGCTCTCGCTCTCGAAATATCTGTTGGTGGTGGCATCGTAGATATAGGTCTCTTCGTTGAATGCCAGGACGATCCGGATGCTATTGGGGACGCCGAATTTTACTTGGTAGTGCTCTCGCATGATGAGAACGGCTCTCAGAGACGCTCGGTTGGCCAGATCATGATCTTGGAGCCGTGGCCATTTTGACGCATACGCCTCTTGATCTCGGCATTGATATCATCGATATCGTAGGATCCGACCTTCAGGGCGATGGAGAACCAGCGCGCGCCATTGTGATTTCTCTCGTGAATATTGGGGAAGGAGTAGTAGGTCTCCAGGTTGACCAGGGGCATCTCGTAGGTCTTGGCGGCGACCGTCTGATTCGAATTGGAGGATGCGATCGGAGATTACCAATGCGTAGTCTTGGTATTGGCGGCGACGTTGCGATCGAATTTTGCCTTGATATAGACGTCGGTCGTCGGGTCCTTGAAACACTCGCTCTGCTTGGAGACGTCGAATACGAAGAGGAGATTGAGATCGGTAAAGTATGCGGCAGCCTCCTTATACATCCGTTAGATCTTCTGGTTTGTGAAGGAGGCATTATAACCCATGGCGGGATATCTCTAGGAATTCAAAGTATATCATTCAGGTGGCAGTGGTCAAAGATGGCGGGGTTGGCTTCGAGATCTGTACTCTTATCGGTCTGGATGGCGACTTATCGGTCTGGAAGGCGACAATCACCCATCGGGGTCTTTCAGGGCTGCTTCTGGTGGATAGGCGCCAGGTGAAATCATTGCTTTCGGGAACTGCCTCATGCGGAAGCCGATATTTAGCGTCACCTTGCTCTCGATGGTTTTATAGAGCCGCAGCTTCTGGGCGTTGATTGGCATCATGTGGGGTCGAACCAGGAAAGCTTGCTGAGGACGATCTTGCCAGGATCGTTGATATTGGCAGCATCCCGGAAGATGGCGTCATTATCCAATGCACGGACGAGTGAGCTCATGCTTGAATCCGTAGACCAGCTTATCGTAGTTCTGGGCAAAACCGAAGATATGCTTCAAGGGGGTGGTAAACGAGAAGGATGCCTTATTGGCGGGCATGGCGATACGGTATACCTTGCACGCGGCAAATCCTAGATTCTCGACGGCGTCGTTTGCAAAGGTATTCTTGACCCATAGCTGGTTGAGGCCTTGGGACTTGGAGAAATCGTCTGGATACGTGAGAAGGCCCAGCATGGTGGTCGCGACACCGGGATCATTCAAGTGCTGCTCGATCGTCTACTCGGAAAGCTTGTAGTTGATGGATTTGAAGATGCATTGCATTATTAATGAGGGAGATGAGGTTGACATCGGCAAAAGCCGTCCCATCATTCTTCTTCAGCCTACCCTCCAGCAAGAGGTAGCTCTGGGATGGATGGAGGAAGAGATCATGCGACTCGATGCTGAGGCGGATCTCAGTGCCACTGCCGGAGCTATTCAGCTGCGACCCGGTGATGAGATGGTATTCGTAGAATTCGTACTCCTGGATACTTTCGTCGAAGACTAGGCCTTCACGGAGATTCATCATCTCGGCCATTTATTTATGGGTATGCACGCGTGCAGTTCTTGCCCCTGCGATTAGGAAATGGATATTCCCCTCGTGCTTTGATAGGATGGCCGCGGCTTTCGGTGGGAGCTTGGGCTTAGGCTTGGAAGGAATCTTGCTCACCAGATGATCTACGGTTTTGGTGGTGCCCTTCTCCACTCCCTCGATGGCTGCATTGCTGGCCGCGATGGCAGCCTTCTTCCCTCGGGTCATAGCGGCGGCAGAAGTAAGACTCGCCCGAGCAGACTCTTCATGGTATCGAATATTTGTCGTCCCCCAACCGCACATTTGCTGCGAAATCCTTGGTTCATGATTAGCATAGTTTATTTAAGGATATTACGATGTAGGCGCTTATACCTGGAATTATCGATATGCTTTCCATATCGGAAGGTGTCGAGGATGGCTACGATCCCATTAAGGACGCCAGTATTTCCAGCCTCGAAAGCCTTGGCGCATAAATCTATACGCTTGGCCAGCTGCGCCGGGTCTGATGGAAGGAAGAGCATCCCGCTCCCTTTCTTATTCTCGTCAAAGATATATATACGATGGCCTTCCACTTGAAGCTGCAGCTGGACTTGGGGTCTTGGATAGGGCACTATTATTCTGGTCGATCGCATAAGTTCATGATATCGCCTCAAGTCTCCAGATCGTCCATTTTGAAATCTTCAGGCCTTCTGACCAGGAGATTGTCGCCGTCAAATGTGACCGGAGCATTCCCAATGAAAATTCCGCCGTTCTCCGGTCTAAGCCCAAAAGTATGATCGGCCTGATTGGTCATGCTCATCTGAATATAGTGCTGCGCTCGTGGTCCAAGGATGGTGCCGGGATCCTCTTCGATCGGAAGTGGATCTGCAAAGTCTGTATGGGGAGGCAAGGCAGGGGCTGGAAGCTATGGCGGCATATTCTTTGCGATTTGCAGGGCGGCTTTCTCCTGGTCTTCCACCATGGGTTTGAAGAATCTGCCGAGGTCTCGATTTACCTCCAGCTTCTCCAAGCGATTCTTCAGCTGACTTGCTTTGATATTCTGCTTTACGTCATGCAGCGACTTGGCCAGAGCATCGCTCTGCTCTTGGCTCGTGATCTTGATGAAGCTCATTAATATAGGGATACCTACGATCATGGCTTTTCGGATACCGGTACCTTGGAGCATCCGAAAAGGCAGGCGACCTCACCACCATCGGCCGTACCTGGCGACCCAGGCGACGGCCTCTGAGCGTGAGAGATTTAGGGAGGGAAGGTTCAAGAGAGCGAGTATGGCGTTTGAAAAGGCTTCGGACGATGGAGGCGGCACACGGTGGATCCTTCTTGGCAAGTCTTCATGCACAAGTGCTGGCAGCGCACCTTCTACGATAGGTTGATATGCTTCTTGCACATATCATTTCCCGGTCGGCAAGGAAGCTGGCATGGATGCCCTCTCGCCACTGGTTGACCGCAGGAGGGTTGAGGCAAAGGACGGGCTTTGGTGCTATATCTCCCCAAGGTGCTGATATCGTTCGGGCGTGACGATGCATGAGCCATACCAACTTCATACTTGGACATCGTCATTCACCACTCTCTGCCAGATCGGCTTGCAGGCGCTGGGAAATGCAAGATTGGCAGAGGTCGCCACACTTCTCCAGACTGACTCTTACATCATCCACTCCGCACCAGCATCGCCCGCAATCTTTGAATTGCTTGAGGCGATGCACGATCGAGCACCTGTGGCAGAGATTTCTCCAAGGAATGATCTGCTCGACGAATTGGGCCAAGAGAGAATATTTTATCATGGGATTCATAATTTACGTTTACGGCTCCCAGAAGTTCCAATTTATTGCTGTGCAGGCGCTGGACTCTTAAATAAGATGCTCAATCGCATGCCCGTGGAATTGCACTTACTGGAGCATAATTTCACAGGTCCCGGCATCAAACTTCATAAGCGTCTGATAGTAGACGGCACCCCAAACCCTGGTCGATTTCCTCCCATCAATCGCGTGGATAAGGCCTCCTATAAATTCACAGTAACTTCGGTATTTAGTTATCCTCACGATCTCTGTTATGCTCAGCACCAGGATACGGCCGCCCGCAATTCCACTTGCGATAAGACCATGGTGAAGGAGCTGGACGGCCTGCGAGCGCATGGATCGAAGTATCGTCAGACCTCTCATCAGCTCCAAGGTGAGATTTTGGCTAGGGATTAAAAAAGAAACTTCTCTTGACCGACCAACTAGCCGAAGAGCTACACAAGCCCGTCCGTCGTAAGTTGGAGAAGAGGCACATGGTGATGGGTGGGTTGGACGATACATGGGCCGCCGATGTCTTGGATATGAGCGCTTTCTCCTAAGTTAATAGATAGATAGATATATTATTTCTCTAAAAACCAATAAACAAAGGTACAGAGAAAAGAATATATATCATGCATATAAAACAATAACAATGACTGAGGTGGTTAACAAAAATAGACACATTCAAACAATAATAAATAAAATCGAGGCTATAAATTTCTCTTGACCATTATCGACGGCTTCTCCAAGTATGGCTGGCTAGTGCCGCTCAATGATAAGAAGGGGATCACGGGCGCGATGCCTTAGCTTCCAGACCGTGTTCAAGGATCGTATCCCCCAGAAACTATGGACGGATAAAGGTTCCGAATTCTATTATAGGGAGGTGATGGATCTGCTCCGGAAGCATAAGATCGAGCTCTGCTCCATGGAGAATGAGGAGAAATCGAGCATCGTCGAACGCTGGAATCGCACCATGAAGGAGAGAATGTTCAGTATTTCCCAGACAATAGCACACACACCTACCTATCCATCGAGGATCTGGTGCGGCAGTATAATACCTCAACGCATCGATCCATCAAGATGACTCCCACCGCCGCAAGCCAGAAAGAGAATCATGCGAAGGTCTTCTAGAATCTATACGGAGATCTTCCGCCCATGCAGACGCCACGATTTTAGCCCGGGATAAGGTCCGGATCGTCAAGAAGTTTATCGTTGAGAAGGGATGTACGCCTCGCTGGAAATAGGAAGTCCTCACGGTCACGTAGGTCCTGAGCACGCAGCTGCCGACCTATCGTCCCAAGAATTTAAACGGTGAGGAAATCAAAGTATCCTACGAGCCCGAGCTCCAGCGCACCGACCAGGACGTTTATCGCATCGAAGATATCCTGGAGCGAGGAACCAAGGGTGGGGTCAAAGAAATCTTCGTGAAGTGGTTGGGATATATAACATCTTTCAATTCATGGATGAAGCAATCCGACTGGTAAAGACCCCCAGCAGGCTTTCCGGTCTCGATCAAGGAACACCAGAAAGTCTTGATTTACGTATGCCTCAGCTCGACGAAGAGCCTTAATGTGTCTAGATCCACTTGCAGGCGGTCGTAAACGGCTTTGGTTATTGGCTCATTATACGTCCGGGGAGTGGAAGATTCAATATTCTATTCCTTCGCATATCGAGATCCACGTCT
>MJUU01067638.1:27341-39687 GCA_002080025.1 Modiolus philippinarum
AGTATCCTTCTACGAGCCCGAGCTCCAGCTCACCGACCAGGACATTTATCGCATCGAAGATATCCTGGAGCGAGGAACCAAGGGTGGGGTCAAAGAAATCTTCGTGAAGTGGTTGGGATATATAACATCTTTCAATGCATGGATGAAGCAATCCGACTGGTAAAGACCCCCAGCAGGCTTTCCGGTCTCGATCAAGGAACACCAGAAAGTCTTGATTTACGTATGCCTCAGCTCGACGAAGAGCCTTAATGTGTCTAGATCCACTTGCAGGCGGTCGTAAACGGCTTTGGTTATTGGCTCATTATACGTCCGGGGAGTGGAAGATTCAATATTCTATTCCTTCGCATATCGAGATCCACGTCTATACGGCCGCCATTGGTGCTGCTGCAATTCGATATATCCACCTTGGAGTCCAGATCTTTTTCAGGGCCATGACGTCATCCCTCTCGGCCGTCTTCAGGCGTTGCATCTCCTCTAGCATATCGTTCATAGTGACGAGCTTCTTCTGGGCTTGCTTCTTGAATCTCTTCGTCGCGGCGTCCGTATTCTTTTCTGGATACTTGAGATTGACGATACGATTGAAATTCATATCCAGAACCTCTTCAGAGTCATCCTTGCGATTGGCCCCACGATTAGACCAAATGTATCGACCATACTTTATCTATAGCAGGGAGAAGACGACTTCTTCGAAGGTCCAACCTTCTGATAGCCTCTTTAAGACGTAAAGGCAGTTATGGCCGCAAATGACCGAGCCGCGGGACTGCACTTCGTCCGTATTATGGCCGATCGGTATGNACGTCATCCCTCTCGGCCGTCTTCAGGCGTTGCATCTCCTCTAGCATATCGTTCATAGTCGCGAGCTTCTTCTGGGCTTGCTTCTTGAATCTCTTCGTCGCGGCGTCCGTATTCTTTTCTGGATACTTCAGATTGACGATACGATTGAAATTCATATCCAGAACCTCTTCAGTCTCATCCTTGCGATTGGCACCACGATTAGACCAAATTTATCGACCATACTTTATCTATAGCAGGGAGAAGACGACTTCTTCGAAGGTCCAACCTTCTGATAGCCTCTTTAAGACGTAAAGGCAGTTATGGCCGCAAATGACCGAGCCGCGGGACTGCACTTCGTCCGTATTATGGCCGATCGGTATGCCTAGATAGCGTCTCAGCTCGATCGATGGTGGCAATCCGTATGAGCCNAAGTAGATTCTCCGGCTGTGGTATGAACCAGCACATCCATTGAGTTCCTGGGCCTGCGTGATTATCATGAATCAGGACGCCGCACTCGAGATCTCTGGGTTTGGATGGAAGGTCGTCGAGCATAAAGACGCCTCTGAAGTGGAGGGGATATGCAGATTATTCACGGCGCGCTCGAGATTGGTGAGTGGCTTATCCATTTATCTAGGGAGTGATGGGCATCTGCATCCGTCAGAGCCTACCAAGAGCAGATGGGGTGGCGAGAAATTCTGGGATGGGGAGGAATAGGAGCTACCGCCTTAGTCGTGGGCGATTCGGTAGTGACCATTGACGAGGGTACTGATTCCGTCGGGTAGGATGTGATGCTTATCATCAGGGCCTGATAGGACGGCTGCAGATAATATTCATCGAGCGATATTTCTCCTTGCCCGTATCAAGGCAATCCTTATAGTCGGGAGGTTAGATTGGTTTCGACAAAGTTCTTCACGCCCTTAGCCTTTTTGCACTCATCACGATGGACTTTGAAGGCATGTACTTTCGGCCGGAGACCAAGTCATCGAGTGGCCGTCGCACTCATCCTTGAATTTGCCAAGCACTTTCTTATTTACGCCAGCCTGGATCCCGGAGGCATGGTCAGGGCATAGGGCATAGGGCATAGTTGGACGAATCGAAGTACTGCTGCACGATCTCCACCATATCCTTATATATGTCCGCCGTCTTGATATCGCAAATCAAGCTATCCATATCCGTATAGCAGATGATGAGTCGGTCGCCATACCGAGGCTTAAGATAATCGTAGACGAAGTCGGCCATCAGGGTCTTTGATAGATCAATGATGGAGAATCCTAGGTAGATGGGTTTATCGAAGACCAGCTTGGTGCGATGCGGATGGACGGCAGCCAGATCTTCGATGAAGTTGGGCTTGGCCACTAGCTTCCTGGCGGCTTTCTCGCTATTGACCAGCCGCACATCCACCCTATAGCGGATATCTTCAGTGGTCTTTCCGAATACCGAGTTGACCATGAGCTTAAAGAAATCCTTCTCGAAGGTGGTGGTGGCCAAGGCCCTGCAAGTCGTATTCTTTTCCACGTACGCATGGGGTCTGGGTGAATCGATTAATCTTCTTCAGCTTCAGAACGCGGGCAAGATACTTCTTGAGATTCACATAGTGGACCACGTATTTCTCCTTGTCGTAGAGGTTGGCCACCAACTTCTTGACACCATTGATCATCAGGGACTCCGCCGCTAGGGTGGCGATTGTGGAAATCCCTAGGATATTCGAGATCAACCTCCAAGATATATCCTTGCTCATTCTTTTCGCCGATCGTGTTCCGGGGGATCGATCCACTTGAAATCTACGGTGTGCAGGGCCAGACTCATCGCCCACCCGTAGATATTATTGGCTTGCCCCCATGAAATTGAAGCTTTCCATGAATAGCAGGTGCTGATAGATCGTCTTCTCTTCCCCCTTCTTATCCTTGTATGAGCCGACCGCAACGATTCTGGTGAATGATATATAGCGCTCCTCCGTGTTGGGGATGCAATCGATCTTGCCCTCAGTAGCCCCCAGTGCCTTGATGAAGAGATTCCCCGTCGTGATCGCTTACCTGCGCCGTCAAGAGCCGCGAGTCTTCACCCAGCAGTAATGCCGTGTCTCATCGTTAGCCACTAGCATGAGATCCACGTGCTTTGTCCCGGCATCATCCCTTACCGATATTCTCATAGGTAGGTCCCTCCCTCCTTTCCCCTATCGAACCCGTATACGTTGACCTTGACCGGAGTGAGACCGGGAAGTCGATGCCGTCGAACCTGAGCTCGTCCGCCCACTTTTCATACTGCTTGACTCGGTTGGTCTGCTTCTGATCCACCGCCTCGTGATGGAGGTCCGAGAGGATCGCCCATTTGTAGCGCTGCTGATCCTCATTTTGCACGTTAACTTTTGCCTTCTTTGCAGCAAGCTTCTTAGGAAGTGGGATGAGCTTCCCTGAAGGGATTTGTACTCATTTAGTTGAATCTCAATCACCTCGACGCGCCCAAAGGTCCACCCGCTCCCTCCAGCCTGGAAATTTGCCATGCTCTCAATGACCTTATCGGCGCTATCACTTAGTCCAAATCTGCTGACTCGGTGCAGGGATTTTTCAGGGTATTTTGGGAAATGGCATTTCAATGTATAATTTGGAAGTTTTATTGACAACGATGAATTTTGGGAAATGAATGATAATATTTTCTCGCCTGATACATTTTATATTTTAGTTTAACTTGATCTTGTGACATTTAATATTTTTATATTTATTGCATCATAATCAAGAAAACAGCAGATACAGTAATGATGAAATTTTTCACATTTGAGTGAAGTCAGTTACATGTAGCCAAAATAATGATATTATGTTTTAGTTTATAGCTTTCAGTTGCACAATTCTGAAAAAAAAATAATCAAATAGATTTTTTAGAACGGTCCTGCAGAAGAGATACAAAATCCGGAATTTTTTTCTCTGATCTTGTTCCGAATTTTTCACAACCGGAAACCCTAATTCGCCGCCATATGCGATTTTGTTGACAAATACAGGGACTATTTTTTACTTAATTTTTGGCCATTCTATCATGAATATTTACACAAACATGAGCGGTACATCGATTTCATTTACCCTTAAAATGTTTTTCTGTTGATAAAATGTCAGTACTTGTGAGAAAGTTAAAAACAAAATCGTTTGGAAGTTTAATTTTGCCTGGGGGCAATGTGACGTTGATTTGATTTGAAATAAATTGATTCTATCACCTTAGTAACAAAGTTAAGCAAGCCAGTAATTCTCTGAAAATTGGGAATCTATTACAACGAATTTGGGAAAAAAACATGGTAATTGTCATGGGGAAAGGGGCTGATATTCGGCCCCTGAGAGATGGCTGAAAAATCCCTGCGGTGATAACCATCAATGCCGACTGGAATTTTAGGTTGGCGTAGATATTCTTACCGGTCGCTGGGTTGATCTTTACCATATCCACGCGGATGATTATCTCCGTTTTCAACCCCTTCTTTTCCGCCAGCCCCTTCGAAATCGTGCTTCGGATTTTCCCCCAGCTGAGCTTGATGAAGGTCTCCACGTCCTGTTACGTTTTGGGGTAGATGACCACTGTTCCAAATACCCCATCCAAGGCCTTCCTTTTGTTCTCAATCTCGATAGGTCTGCGGCTTCTTCAATGCTCTTCTTAACCGGTGGGTATTGGTAATCCCCCTTTGCCTTGCAGTCGCCTTGAGCTGCTTCCTGTTGAATATTTGCCGACGTTTGAATTTCCGGTTGGTAGCCGACTCGATGAGCCGCACCAAGTCGAGCTTATTTTTCCTGCTATATCCCTTCACCCCTTCCTCCCTGGCAATTTTCGTAAGTTTCCCAATGTTCTCGGCCATCCTAAATTTCCCTCCGATCGGCTGAGCGGTAGCCGACTCGATGAGCCGCACCAACGGTCAAGCTTATTTTTCCTGCTATATCCCTTCACCCCTTCCTCCTTGGCGATTTTCCTAAGTTCCCCAATGGTCTAGGCCACCCTAAATTTTCCTCCGATCGGCGGAGCGGCGTCGTCTTGCCGCTGGGTATGCCTCCAGTCCACCTTTGCCCGGTTTCCTCCTTCCTTTATAGTGGGGTATTGCAGAATTTTTAATTTTCGGATGATGAGGTTGGTCTGCTGTCTTCGCAGACGGAATCTTCGAAACGATCAATAATTAACTTTGATGGCATTATTTTATTTATACTATTCATTTTTTTTTAATTTTTCATGTGGGATTGTGACGCGAATAAATTTTTTAAAAATGCTATTTTTCCCGAGAATCAGGGGAGATAATTCATTAAGAATTACGCAAGAAAATAATATTTCCGGACGAGGTATTTCCTCTTCGGAAAAGATCATCCATGTCCCAGGTGCCTTGCCTCCCATCACTTTTCAGCATCCCAGACTCACTCAAGAGTCATTTGCATCTCGGAGCCCCAAATTTAAGTTTCTGCAAATGGTCATAGCATATCTCTTCTGATCAGATCAAAGCATGCGAAAGCCACAACAAAATATGTGTAAAAGCTGACAGAGTATGTAAGCATATACTTAGAACCCCTGTGCATCTCCTTCGAGGCAACTAAGAAGACTCATCAACCACCAAGTTGCTTATATCAGAGACATTTTAAATGTCTCTGCCTACATGTGAACGATTATATTCAAGACAAATAAAATTGCTTTATGTTGCGTCAATTTATTTGATATGATATTGTTAGCCTTTCGTTGCAGTTATGAGAATCATGATAATTTGCTTATATTTCTTTTTTCTTTTTTTTTGGCACTGGCTAGAATTACCTGGAAAAGTAATCCTAATGAAAATAATTATTGTTACCTGAGACCGGAACAGAGACTAATTAAGGAGCCTTCACCGGATACAGACCTGTTTTAAATGAAGTAACAATAATTTTTATCCTTATTGTTACCTGGCGTTATTGTTACCTGATATTATTTGTATTATGTTAATGAATGAATAGATTTAGAAATGTACTCGTCCAAACCAGAGGTTGGTCTTTTAAAAGTCTTATTTTTATCTAGTTTTTCGTTTTTCACATGTTTAAAAATGACTTCAGTTAGCAAAGGTGGATATAGAAGGCTGCGGTTGAAAACTTCCCCTCCCCTTTTTGAAATATATTTTTTTAATTTTTTGCACAGTCAATTACTTTGTAAAATTAATATACAATGTACGTAAATGAGATATAACTGAAAACTATACATGCTATTCATCATTCAAAGAAAAACACTAATTGTCCGTATCTACAATTCCTAAGTATTATTACATAGCTCGTAATTAGCATTCTTAATTTTCAACCAAAATCCCATTTTTCAGTACATTTCAAATGAAATGTCCCGTAGTTCTACATTGGAGAGTCTTTAGATGTAGTCAACTTTTGAGTTATACTGTTTTCTATTGAAATTTCAGTTAATCGTCCATACTTCATATCTCATGCTTATATAAACGAAATGGCATTTTATAACAATATACATTCATTTTCGTTTAAACTTCATTAATAAAAAAACCATAATGAGCCATATTTTTGTATTGATCACATTTAATACTGATAAGTTACTCTTTATATCAAAGAAATTTGTAACTCTTGAATTCCTTTTGTCAGGTAACAATAACGCCAGGTAACAATAAAGATAGAAATTATTGTTACTTCATTTGAAACAGGTCCGCTTCCAGCAAAAGATCCATAAATAGTCTCTGTTCCGGTCTCAGGTAACAATAATTATTTAAATTAGGATTACTTTTGCAGGTAAATCAAGGTAATCGTAGCCAGTTCGTTTTTTTTTTTGTTGTTGTTTTTTTTTGTGGTAGATATTGCATCTCTCTGGCATTATATCTCACAATATTATTGTTGCATTGTCGATGTTATTTTCTTGTTTCTGATGTTAATAATATTTTTTTATGAAATACAGCTTGGGGGGAAAAAATAAGAATAATGTTCGATTTCTAGAACATTCGGATTATTTTATATGCCATTCCGTAATGATTTCCAGAGTTATCGTTCATTTCTCGTACAATGTATAAACTTTGAGCTCCTATAACGATGGTGAAGGTATCAAAGTTTTATCTCTTACCTTTTTAAGATAGGGGTATCCGAAAAATTCGGGAATGACCCAAATTACATTTTTTTCTTAGTTAAGTAATATAGACGTTTTATGCATGTTTTCTTGTTAACTTTGTCCATCTAAATCGAATCGTGACATTTATTCAGTTCTATCTCTAATTTGGAGTGTTAGGGAGCAACCATTTGATTTTTATGGGGGGCTATGGTCAAATTTTCCATCCTGCCTTTTTATTTTTGGAAAATTGAAAGCCTGCATTTTTTTTGAGCGCTTACGCGCGCCTGACTTTTTCTTTTCAATATCCTTAAAATTATACAGCCAAATCTACCATCCTGCATTTTTTTTCAGGACAAGTACTGTCCTGGTTATTTTTTTTTCTAGATTTTTGGCGTCCTGCCTTTTTATTTTAAATTTGACCATAGCCCCCCATAAAAATCAAATGGTCGTTCCCTTATGGGGTCCAAAATTTCGGGAAAAGTCCAAAATACATTTATTTCTTAGTTAAGTAATATATACGTGTTATATATATGTTTTCGGGGTAATTTTATGCTTTTAAGGCGAATTATGATGTTTATTAAGTCATATCTCTGATAGTATTGGCAATACGAGGGGGTCCAAAATTTTGACAGGGGGTAATTTGGTGAATTCTAGTATATATTCGAAAGGCGCACTCTGCGTTTCTCCAGGCTTTTGACTTGCCACCATAGGGATAGGCCGCATTACCCCATCCCCCATTTCTTCTTTTCTCTTTTTTCACATCGAGTAGTTGCTGTCTTCGATTGGTGATGGTTCAAATTTGTCCAATACGTCATTTAACAGATATTTTCTTTTCTTCACTGCATATTGCCAAGATTCCCTGGTGCCGTAGTCTTATTCTTCTCTTAACCGTTTCGCAGTGTCTCTTATCTTTTTGTGAATTTGATCTTTGTTAATATCCTGCATTCAGAACACCGTTTCCAGGTATTGTTTTCTAATATGATCTCTAAAACGTGTATTCATCACTTCATATAAAGCTAAACGAGCCTTTTTCGAGCCGTGTCCTTCTTCCATTAACTCTTCTACTTTCTTGATGTATTCTGCCTCAATTTTGTCAAACGTTTGATTTGCGATCAGCTTCCACGGAGACTCTTAGTCATCTTCATCGTCAGTTCTTTCCTTCGTGGACCTTCTGACATATTAGAGTCGTTACTTTCTTCGTTGCTATGTGTTGATTCGTCAGAGTTATTGCTTTCTTCTGATACGTTGGACACTGTATCCGATTCAGTTGTTGAAGTATCTTCCATGTTGTGTTTCTGATTCTTGTGACGAACGAGATTGAAGTGACGATTGGTCCTGTATTCACAAATATCGCAATGATACATTATCGACCTCTTCTTCTCTCAGGATTCGAAGTACGAATGACGATATTTTACTGAACAATGCTTTAAATACGGTCAGATTGAGAATGTCGCTGCTCGCGTGCTCATTTCAACACTCGTGTGCTCATTTCACTGCTCGCGTGCTCTTTTACTGCTAGTGTGCTCATCTCGGGAAAATTGCTGCTGCTGCAGCCACTGTGCAGTGGAAATGTCGCTGTTTAAAAGTATGTTCACCTGATCATTTCGCTGCTCACGCTGCTCATTCTCGATGCTTGCATGCTAATCTCGGGAATATTGCTGCTGCTGCAGCCGCTGTGTGTTGGGAAAAGCAACAAATTCGCTGTTTAAGGGTATGGCGATGTGCTCATTTCGCTGCTAGCTCACACTGCCCGTTTTCACTGCTCATGTGCTCATCTCGGAAATATTGTAGCTGCTGCTGCTGCAGCCACTGTGTGGTGGGAAAAGCGACAGATTTCCTGTTTATTGGTATGCCAAAATGCTCTATTCTCTGCTCATGCTGCTCGTTTTTAACCGGGTTTTCCATCGGAAAAATTCGGTTATTAAAATGGTGAAAATGGCGGGCGGGCGGCTGCCAAATGGGTACATCATTTGTCCGGAGCAAATCTTCTACAGTATTTAAGACAGGAAGTTTTCATTTTGTAGATCAATTGTACCTATATCAAAGGTGTGCATGGTACTTTGATTTTGATTTTTGATAATTTGTGTCAAAAATATCAGTTGTTGAACTTAGTCATTTTTACGTCAAATTTTTAACAACAGGGTGCCCCCTTTGTCTGGAGCAAATCTCCCACAGTATTTAAGACAGGTAGTTTTTATTTTGCAGATTAAATGTACATATATCAAAGGTGTGCATGGTATTTTGTTTTTGATAATTTATGTCAAAAATATCAGTTGTTGAACTTAGTCATTTTTACGTCAAATTTTTAACAATAGGGTACCCCCTTTGTCCGGAGCAAAATCTCCTACAGTATTTGAGACAGGAAGTTTTTATAATGCAGATCATTTGTACCTTTATCAGAGGTGTGCACAGTACTTTTATTTTCTTTTTTGATTAAAATATAAGTTGCTGAACTTTCAGAAATAGGCTACTTTGGTGGAAGGTATAACATTGAAAATTAATGAAAATTATAAGTACATTTCAGATATTCAGGGTCAACCCATGTGTAAGATATACTGTCCATGTTAAGAAAACCCGGTTTGCTGTCACATTGACAGCTTTCCTCCGTTTTTGGAATTATTTTGAAAAATTTTTCCTATTCTTACGGACTTTTGAACTTAGTCATTTTTTATCCACATTTTCAACAAAGGGTACCTATTTTGTGAAATCAACTCCTCCTACAGTTTTCAACCTACATCTTTGAAACTTCACTTCATGTTATTATACTTATTGTAGATGTGCACCTCCCTTTTTAGAATTGTTTTGAAAAGTTTTTCCTATTTTTACGGGCTTTGGGACTTTGTCATTTTTTATCGACATTTTCAACAAAGGGTACCTATATTGTGAAATCAACTTCTACAGTTTTCATCTCTGACCTTTGAAAATTCACAGATTGTTTCTATATATTTTGAAAATGTGAACCTGGCTTTATAGAATTATTTCCAATATTTTTCCTATTTTTCCTGGCCTTTTAACTTAGTCATTTTTTATCAATATTTTCAACATATTCTATACACATAGCCATTACGGAACCTATATAACAACACTTTATAGTTTTAAACATCAAAACGCAACCCGGCCATTTGAGTCTTTGACCCATTTTTTTATATATCAAGATCAAGAAAAGGAGTATGATTAGGAAACGGAGAAATGGAACAATGCAAAAGAAAGGCGGAGACAAGGAAAGCAGAAAAACACAAAAGGAGATAAGTAGTATATATGTACCGTTCAGTTCGGATTTGTCGAGGAGCTGGTCGAGGAGCGGTCGAGGATACACTATACTAGTACTATATATCTCATTTCGGAATGGTCGAGGAGCTGATGTACTTTAGTTTGTCATCGACCTATGGCTTCGCCATATGTGTCTTGCCTTTAGCTTTGGTCTCGCTTATTCAGGTGCTTATGTACTATTTTTCCATGACTTCGGATCTGTCGAGGAGCTATTGTTCTAATAGTATATTCTATGGCTTCGGATTTGTCGAGGAGCTGTTGTTCTAATAGTATATTCTATGGCTTCGGATTTGTCGAGGAGCTATTGTTCTAATAGTATATTCTATGGCTTCGGATTTGTCGAGTTTGGCCTTGCCACATGTGTCGCCTTTGTTTTGGTCTTGTCCTCTAACATGTTTTCATTATTGAAGCTTGGGTCTCGCCCTAAGTCAAAAATTTAAATTAGATATGCAAATGAGGTGTTACTTATTGTTAAAAACAGTTCACTCTAGTATCGCACTAGCTTTAATCCTAACCCCAAACCCTTACCTTTATGTTTAACCCTAACCCTTATGTAATAACAGTTACCCTAACCCTAATGTATAAAACTAAAACCCTTATGTATATAACTTTAACCCTTATGTATATAACTTTAACCCTTATGTATATTTCAGTAACCTAACCCTTATGTATATAACTTTAACCCTAATGTATATTTCTGTAACCGTAATCCTAATGTATATAACACTAACCCTTATGTATATAACTTTAACCTTAATGTATATTTCAGTAACTCAGATGTAATAACAGTAATCCTAATGTATATAACACTAACCCTAATGTATATAACTTTAACTCTTATGTAATAACTATAACCCTTATGTAATAACCCTAACCCTAATGTATATAACAATAACCTTTACCATTATCTACGTATTACTTTCTATTTTTCCATTTTATTGGAGTTATCTCCCTTTTATCTCTAACCTAAATTCCTATGACAACTCTATATTCATTCATTATTTATTTTCAAATATTATTCTAATATTCTCGTGTTGTCCCCCTTTTACCCAACTTCTAACCCTAACCTAAGTTGCTATGACAACTTTTATTTTATTTATTTATTTTTTATTTATATTTTATAGTTTATTCTTTTTCATTATTCATTTGTATTTTTTATTATTTTTCATTATTATTTTATTTATTTATAATATCATTTTATTTCTTTTATTATTTTCTATTCAATTGTTGGTTTAATTTTCTTTATTTAATTTATTTATATTATTAATTATTTATTTTATTTATATTATTAATTATTATTTTATTTTTTATTTAATTTTTAATTCATTGTTTATTATTTATTATTTGCATTTATTTATTTATTTATCATCATAACCAATATTTATTAATATCTATTTTATTTATTATTTTTTATTAATTTTTAATTAATTGTTTATTCTATTGATTTAGAATTTAATTGTTATATTTTCAAACTATTAGAGTTCTCTTCTTTTTTATCCTAACCCTAACCCTAACCTTTAACCTTACACTTATTTTCGTACTGACCCTAACTTTTCTGGTGTAAGAATCACCTTAACCCTATGTATATAACCCTAACCCTTATGTATATAATCCTAATCCTTATGCAATAGCACTAAACCTAACCCTTACGTATATAACCATAACGCTATTGTATATAACAGTAACCCTAACCCTATAACAGTAACATTACCACTGATGTATATAGCAATAGTCATAACCTTAATCTAAATACATGACAGTAACCCTAATGTATATAACTATAACCCTTATGTAATAAACCTAACCCTTATGTATATAACAGTAACCCTAACCCTTATGTATATAACAGTAACCCTAACCCTTATGTATATAACACTAACACTTTGGAATATAGCAATTACCCTAACCCTTATGTATATAACAGTAACCCTAACCCTTAATCCTCTCTATAACTAATGCTAACACAATCTCTAACCCTTGTATATTCTGGAACGATTCTAATAATGAATGTTACTCTAATTTTCACTGAATTTAACCATAACCTGAACATCGATGATTATAACTTCTCACTAATCATTAATATATATGTAATCCAAACCCAAAAGATTTAATATTATACCTATCTTAAACTTGAAAATCATTTCATTTATTAATAAATCATAACATAACCTAAAGCTTTCAAATAAACACTAACGTTAATAATGGTATCATCCCCAATAGTTTTACCCTAACAAAAGTAACCCTAAACTAAACTGAACTGTTATCATAC
>MJUU01067641.1:0-18719 GCA_002080025.1 Modiolus philippinarum
AACGTATGAACATTGGATACCCTCTCCAATAAATCTAATACTCAGGCCTTTTGTGGTTATTTATGGTATCGCCAAGTGTCCCTGTCCTTGCTCTCCATGTTTCAAGATAAAACCAAAGGGTAAATTTAGATATTTCTTTATATTTATTTTTTTCTTTGGTAATAGGGTCTGTAAGTCTCGTCGAATTTTTAAACTTCCGGGTACATTTTTTTACCCGGAAGTTACATTTTGCACGATAATATATGACGTTCTAAACAAAAGATTAAACGTCACAATCTTAAAACGTCATTTTTTTGCGGGGGGAGTTTTCAAATTTCAATTTTATCGCGATATCTCGGTGTCACATGACGAGACTTACACCCCTATGCTTTGCAGTGTTAAATACGACTTATTTTACCGACCATTTGATCTGTATCTCACGTCATATGACAACGTATATAAGATAAAATGAGTTTCGAATAACTAACTCTAGTCAGAATAGTCATTTTCAGAAACATGCCCTATTTTGATTGTAAAAAAGTGAAAAAAAATGTCATCACATTATGTTTCAATAAAAAATGAAATCCAGATATTAAGACATTACTTCATCGTCAGATTTTTGCCAGGTACAAAATCAAAAACTACAACTTAAAAATACAACAAAAACAACACCCCCAAAAGCCAAAAAACATTAAAAAATGGATGTACTAAATATACTACTTGTTTACAAAAATATTATATTTCTCTGGTTGGTTCATCAAATGTATTTTATTTTCAAGCAATATATATATTTTTTTCTTCTATTGAAGGCAGTAAAACCGATATGCTTCAAAAACAGAGACGTTTTGCTAGGAAGATCATTGACAACGAAAGGGAAAAATAAAGACAAAAGTGTAGTGATATTTTGTCTAGTACAGTATTGTTGTATCTATGTGATGAAATTGCTGTCTCGTTAATTTGTTAGTGTTTCAACAAGTATCTTGTTCTGTCTGATTATGTATTTTTCATATTAACAACCAGTTTACATGAATATTATTTATATCACGCTTGAAAATTGTTTTTTAATTGGCAACTTTTTTGTAATAAAGCTAAGAATTTATGATTCGGTGCATAGTGGTAAATAAATAACCATGCTTAAGCTGTATTTCTGGTTTTGTATTTTTATGCCCCACCACGAAGTGGAAGGGGCATATAGATTTACCCTTGTCCGTACGTCCGTACGTCCCGATGTTAAGTTTTGCGTTTAGGTCCATATATTGGCAACCTCTTGTGGTATTTTGATAATATTACATCAGTACATGCACCTTGATTAGTACTAACAGATTCACCAATAATTAGGGATCCATGACCTACATTTTACGCTTGAGTGATTTTTGTTTAATTTTGCGTTAAAGTCGATTTCTGAACAACTACGCATTATAACAATATGATGTTTCATCAAATTAATTACCTTGATGAGTACTACCCAAAACATACACAGTAAGGTGGTTTTGACCTATATTTTACGCTTGAATGACTTTGGTTAAATTTTGCGTTTAAGTCCATTTCTCAACAACTACGCATTATAACAATATGATGTTTCATCAAATTAATTGCCTTTATAAGTATTACCCAAAACATTGACAGTTAGGTGGCTTTGACCAATATTTTACGCTTGAGTGACTTTTGTTAAATTTTGCGTTAAAGTCCATTTCTCCACAACTACGCATTATAACAATATAATGTTTCATCAAATTAATTGCCTTGATGAGTACTACACAAATAATTAATAATTAGCTTGCTTGACCTATATTTTATGCTTGAGTGACTTTTGTTAAATTTTGCATTTAAAGCCGTTTCTCATCGACTTAACATGCTATCCCAGTGTTGTTGCATCAAAATAAATCAATTTGATGAGTACTATCCAAATCAAGGCCAATTTGACCTACTTTTTTTTGCTTTAGTGACTTTTTGTTTATTTTCTGCTTGAATGACTTTGTTAATTTTTTTGCAATATCCCATTTAAAACAGCTAGATGTTTAATTGGTGAATACTACATAATTCATGGATAAATAATGGATGTTTTAAACATCTTTGAGTTTCTGGTCTTCCAAATGTTTAGATTTTATCTGCACTGATGAGACATAAGTTGTCGAAATGCGCATATGCAGAAAGTAAATTCACAGTAACTTCGGTATTTAGTTATTCATAACTTGACCAATATTTAATGTGTAAAAGCCATAAGTATGGTATTTTTTTTACTTTCCATTATTTAACAAAAGTTTATTGAACAATCATGTGTAAAGGTAATTCCTCATGATTCAGCGACCGGGAACTAATTTTTATGCCCGATTGACTTGAGCTATCTATTATGAAAAATTTGTCGGCGGGGCATCCGTGTCTTATAGACACATTCTCTAGTTTCTTCTGTAATCAAGAAAAATAACTTGTACTTGGAGTTTGCAATAATACAAAAATACTGAAGTTACAGAATTAACAGTAAAATTTTATTATCCTGTATACGTGTTTCAAGAAGTAACCTGTCTTTAGCAGCATAAGAATCAAATAATATGGAAAACCATAATCCAAATATGGACAGAAAAGAAAAACACATAACCAAAAATACCGAAATAGGAAGTCAAATCCAGTACTTTGGACATTCACCGAATGCCATACAAGGAATGAAGCCGTAGTATTTTTATGGGGTTAGTATTCTGATAAAGACAGTAATTTCTATTAAAAAGCAAGGTAAATTTTCGTGTCAGACAAGTATGACTATTTGACCGCTGAATACCCTCGGAGACCTTTGGTCCACTAGCAGTGGCATCGGTCCAATGGTTTAAAAATACTGAAGTTACATAATTTACATTAAATTTCGTTATTCTGTACACGTGTTTAAAGGAGTAACCTCACTTCAGCAACATTAGAATCAAATAATATGGAAAGCCAAAATGCAAGTTTTACCTTGTTGATAATTTGTAAGTTTTTAATGAGTTACAAAGTGACTCGAAATCGATTTTTGCAATAGGAAAATCGAAATCGAAGTTTTCAATGGGAAACATACGTTTAGCATAGTGCTTAATCCTAACGAAATGGTATGTTAGAAATATAACTTTTATCATTTACAGCAGAAAAAAAAAACGGAAACTGAACATGTCAGACTTTATAGGTTCATTTTCGAGGTTTGCTGTCAATCTGTTTCACAGAGCAAATACACACAACACGCTACTATAAGGAAATATTTGCACGTTTGTTCTATATCCATATCAAGGCCTACTTCTCACGAAGACTTCACGATAAATAGGGAATAATACATGGCAAAATCCGTATCACATGCGGTAACAACCCGCGTTACCAATATCAAGCTGAGGGCCTCTGGCCGAGGGATGATATTGGTCGAGGGATGATATGGCATGTGATACAGATTTTGCCATGTATGTTACAGTTATATCATTGGAATCCCCATGGGTACTAATTGTGCACCTCTCATTGAAGATCTTTTTCTGTTCTGTTACGAACGGGACTTTATGAAAAAAACTACAAAATGGAACTGTACCAAACAGTGATAAACTTATTTCTATTTTCAATGATAATAGCAGGTACACTGACGATATCCTTACTATTGACAATCCCCAGTTTTTAGCTTGTGTCGATATCATTTACCCAGAACAACTGAAACTTAATAAGACAAACAATGATTCTAAATACTGCCCTTTTCTGGATCTAAGTATTATCATTGACTCTGGTAAAATAAAAACTAAAATTTATGATAAAAGGGATGATTTTGATTTTACTATTACTAATTTCCCCTTTCTTGACGGCGACGTTCCCCTATGTCCATCGTACGGGGTGTATATATCTCAACTTGTACGATTCCCTCGCATTTGTTCTACCCTTGACGATTTTGATGAGTATAGCCTTACTCTCACATCCAAACTTACAGATTTCATAAATTATTAAATACTTTTAAGAAGTGTTACAGAAGATATGAACATTTGATATCTAGATATGACATGACTCGAAAACAGCTAATAACAAAGGGCATTTTTCATCCTCCATATTATGGAAATGTTGTTAAAAATGTCAAAAGCTTATAAATAATCCAGAATAACTTGATCGTAACTTACATTCTTTACGTTATAGTGGATATCGACGAGATATTCTGAACAAATCCGTTAAATTGGCTTTGGATTCCAGTGACCTGAGGACTTTACATGTATACTGGCCTCTCACTGATACTGCCGATGTCTACTGAAAGACATGACGGCTCTTCACCAAACCCTTCGGGGAGTTTTGAGTTTGACGTTTCTTCCGTAGTGCGACATTAATTTACCAGCAGACTAGATTCTTTGAGCTAGCCGGCTGTTTAGCGGCGAGCACTCTTTGACCCATCTTTCTAAATTACGTTTTGTCATATCTTTTTCTTTTCCAAGATAGTGGTCATTTAGTTAGTAGTCTACCTGTATTGGGTTTTATTCGCATGTTTATTATACTATAGGGAAACGGGAAAGAGAAAGGGGAGGTTTGGGTACCCATAAACTGGTTTAACCCTCTCATTGGCTTTTGCTAGTGCCAGAACCAAGTCCGGCTATCCCGAGTTCCTATCGTTATTAATGTTTGTCTCTTGTTTTAATTATTGTTTTTAGTGAAGTTCGCTGTAAATTGTGACATGTAATTGTAGTTCCCGGCCATTGTAGGTGTCTGCTGTTGTCCTGTTTTTTGTAAGTTTATCATATATTTAAATAGAGGGCTAATTCTACCTATAGTTATATGACTTTGGTAAATAAAGATTACTTAATCCCAAAAAAATACTGTCAAAAATCGAAATTGGCAATAGAAATGCACGTATTTTGTGAAGAAGAAAATTTCAAAATTGGCGGAAAGGACTGGAGGTGGTTTGAATAAAATCTAACATGTAAAGGAAAAAGGTTTGCTAGATTTTTTTTAATTGATTCTGACAAAAAAATTTCATCCTTAACAATTTTTGTTACCCTCCAAAAAATTTTTTTAGCCCCCAAAAAATGTTTACCCCCTCATTCTTTTAATAGAAAAGTCAAATTGAAAAAAAAAAGTTTTTTGAAAAAGGGTATGATACAGGGCTAGCCATGCGATAAAAGTTGTGTGATAAAGGATAAGCCATGCGAAAAAGGGTATGCGATAAAGGGTATGACGTCATAGTGTGAATACAGGAATGAACGCCATGCACTGTATCACATATTCAAAACGTCTGTATTTATTACTAAACATATGATAAGCGCAAATAAAAGCTCTTGTATTAATTGTAGGTTTTATACTTTTATGTCTTGGAGTCTCCTGTTTTTACCAAATACCAATTCTTTCATTTTTATTTTTACATAAATGTGTTTATGAAGTTTACAAGATTCTACAAACCATGGAACTTCATGAGAGACATATCCTCGGAATCATTGAATATTAAAAACCGAAGGGCCTAATTTGCGGTACCTTTTGATAATTTTTTTTATTCGTATGAAATTAGATTAATACAAGGACAACATTAGAAATCTTTTAATTTCAGTTTCAAATAGATGATTTTCTTTCATGATATTGTAATTGATTTTATTAGAAACCCAAACACACTTGAAGTGTAATGGACCACTGATACATCATTTCCTGGATTATACGTGGACTTTCATCACTATACACCTCTAGACGTCTGAAGCAAAACTTATCGACAAACATAACTAAATACCGAACAAGCATAACTAAATACCGAAGTTACTGTGAATTTAGTTTCTGCATATGCGCATTTCGACAACTTTTGTCTCTTCAGTGCAGATAAAATCTGAACGTTTTGAAGACCATAAACTCATAGATGTTTAAAAACTGATAGAGAACAAATAACCAATATGATCTAAATGTAAAGCCAAAAAAAATCAGTAAGGACAGAGCTTTGCATAAGGGACATCCTCCTTAGTTTTCAACAAAATTTACAAGAAAATAAATATTGTAAGGTTCCAAATAGAATCGGTTTTTGGGTCAGCACCGAAGTTCTGACTGCTGGACTGGTGAATACTCTCGGGGACTAAAAGTCCACCAGCAGTGACATCGACCCAGCGGAAACAAATAACTAAATACCTATGTTACTGTGAATTGATAAATTTGACTTTCTAATTGGGCACTTATCGTTTCTGAGCTGTTATAATTCCATGTCATCAGAATATGCATGTACTTTTGACAACTTCAATATAATAGTCGTCTCTGCATTTTGTAGCGAATATGTCAATGGAGGTAATTTACTGTCTTGTAATCTTTAAAATAGGGTACTTCGTCTGTAAATTACTGTTGCAATTGTCATTACAGAAGTTTTATCATGGTATTCTCTTTGACTTGAGATATCATCAATGTTTTTGTTTTTTGCAAATTAGAGTAGACATTTTAGGTACATCCAGAGTTATTTCTGAACTAACAAACACCGACCATAAAAAAAAAACCGACGTTTCAATAATTTGCGACGGCAGCCACGTATGAGCAGTTCATGCTTACCCTTTTGGAACTCGGAACGATATTCCATGTTTTTTTGAAACTGAAAAGAATACTTTTCTTAAATTTCAATTTTCTTAATATTTGGTTTCAATGGCAACAAAAAAGCTCTACTATCCATAATAACCTATTTCAGACCACCATTAAAGGAAAAACTGGACAGGGCTTCCCTTTTAAAGCTATGTAATCATATTGCTCAAATCAAATATTTTGAGTACTCTTTCAGCAAAAATTTTCGGCAGTGCCTCCCTATAACAAGTAATTACATATTACTGAAATATGTAAAAAAAATACATGTATGTAGTAGAATACTCTTTTTTTTCTAAATTCCAATTTCCATAGCAACCGAAAGCTCCACTTTCCACTACATCCCATATCAGATCACCATTCAAAACGTTTTGAAAGGGGTATCACTTATTATCTAGGTAATACATATTGCTCAAATTGATATATATTGATATATAAAGTATCTAGTTATATTTACACTAACGTGACTGTTGTTTCCTTACGCATTTATCCAACTGTAACGTCATTAACCAAATAGACATGCTGAAAAAGGCCGGTAGTGTGGCCGAAAGTTCCAAGCTGTTTTAGCGTATATATATATATATATATATATATATATATATTGCAGATTTTTTTCTAGATGAGGGTATTAACAAAACTAAAGTTTTTTTTTATTGTTTCCATAGCAACCATTAGCTCTATGATGCATTGAAAACCATATCAAACAACCATTAAAAATGGGCAGGAGTTTTACATATTATTTAGGTGTATATATAACTGAATTTAACATTTCAAATCCCCTTTTCGACAAATGACTAAATACCGAACTTACTGTATATCTAATTTCTGAATATGGCCTACTGTATATCTAATTTCTGAATATGGCCAATTCGACAATTAATGTCCCTTCAGTGCAGATAAAATTTTAATATTAGGAAGACCATTACTCATAAGATGTTAAAAAAACTGACAGAGAACAAATAACCAATATGATAGAAATAGAAAGCCAAAATCAGTTAAGAACAGAGCTTTGCATGAGGGAGACACTCCTTAGTTTTCAGCAAAAATTACAAAAATTAAAATATTGCGCGTTTCCAAATAAAATCGGCTTTCGGGTCAGCACTGAGGTACTGACATGCATGAGGGAGATACTTCTTTGTTTTAAACAAGATTTTGTAAAATTTAGATATTGCAAGTTTCAATGAAGTCGGCTGTTATATACCCTCGGGGACTAACAGTCCACCAGCATTGACATCGACCCAGTGGTAACAAATGACTGAATATCTAACTTACTGTAAATTTAAATTGCATATGGCCAATTCTTCTTCTTCTTCTTCGGTTGATTTTGGAGGCGACTTACTTAAGAAATAAAACATGGCCGCCATACTATATTGTCATTATAACATGGGCTTGAGTTGTTTTTGCAAATATTTTATCCCTAGCGTTAGCGAGGGGTAAAATATGCAAAAGCAACGAAAGCCCATGTTATAATGACAATATATAGTATTTGGCGGGTATGATTTATTTCGATTCTAATATGGAAATTTCACCCATTTTATATTCGAAGCGAGCAGCGACTATCTAATGGTTGCGTAACATTTTGATTTTGATAAACAAACTCACTGACAAAAAAACTTCCAACAAATACAATAAAAGCTGACTTTTGTTTGATTTACATTTGTAATTGCTTTTTTAACTGTAGAAAATGCCTCAGGTCCTCCAAATCTCCATTCAAACTTTCCAATCAACGCTGCTTACGAACCGGACATTACGATTTTATTTGTGACGTCACGAGTAGGAAAAGTAAAGTTTGTCCCGAACATTGCCTTTTCAAATAGAAAACAATGCTACAATGAATTTCGGAAACAAATTTAATTAAAAATTTGTTAGTGGATGGTAGATTTTGACAGTTAAAATGTAAAATAGATATAAAATATGCAACAGAAACTATGCATCTTTTGCGCATGTGCTAAGAGTGTTATATTGATATTATAACATGACTCTATTTACAAAGCTAATACAGGAAGCCATATTAGAATATAAAGTAATTGCGCCCTTGTACGTGATGTTGGTAAATTATATCACCTATTAAGAAAAAATGGTTTTCCAATATTTAAAAAATAATTAACTAATTGTATGGCGAGTTTATAATGCAAAACATTTGTGTAATCGACTGTAATAAATAAATAGGTTCTTTATGCGTAGAAAATGTTTTTGAATAACTTTTGTGTTTATCTATTAGTTGCCATTGTTAAAAAAACTTGGTATGTGTTGCAACAATAGTCTTTAGTGCGAGTATGTTTAATACTGCTATTTGGCACTGTTATACATGAATAACAGTTAATTACTTTGGGTTGTATAATATGGTCCCCTTTCGATACAGTTCCCCTCACATGATCCCTTTCTAGCCCGTTTTGCCAGTATCATATCCATTAAGATATAAAGAAGATGCTACAGTAGTTTCTGTGTATTGAGAGGGCAGGGGAGATATCTCCCTCGCCCTCCCACTACCAGACGGCATATTCATTACGTATATGTAAGGTATGGATATAATACCTTTTCTCTCTATCATGGTATAGAGAATATTTCAGTCAGGGTACATAATTCCCTTCCCAATTCAGGATCGCTGTGCGGAGTCTGAAGAACAGAGACATGTACTCCCCCGTCCTAAATTGAGTAAAACATTTATAAATATGTTTTCTTTTGATACTTGCCTGCCATCCCGATGAGTCACTAATGAAATACCGAAATAGTAAAATGATTATACTTGCATATGGTCAATTCTTCGTCTTCTTCTTCGGTTGATTTTGGAGGCGACTTACTATTGCGCCCTTGTACGTGATCTCCAAGAATACTTCGGAGTATTTGGAGGAGTCACGCCTATCTAAACCTAGTGTATGTGTGTAAAAATGGAAGAAAAATAGAGAGAAAAAATGGATATCAGTATTTAACTCGTCCTTTGTGATATATATATATGTATTATATACAATCTTCTATCAGCAAAACATCAGTATTATTTGTCCGTAGTTTTATGTATACTATAATATCTGGCTGACAATAAAGATGTGCAGAATTTGGTTTGATTCACCAGAGAAGCAGGTTGTAAGTACATGTTCATGTTCGGGAAAAAGCAGTAGACAGAACTGCTTGAAATTGCTCTTTATTACAGATATGAGCAACTTTTAAAATTAAATGCATGTCATAATCGCATGTTTTTCTTAGTATCAATTTATAAGCGAAAAAATATAATAGTTTGTTTTAGTAAATAGAAAAGCTTGTTTTATGTGTATGTGAATTTGCTGAAATTTGATATTCTTTCAAGTGTTATACTAGATATTGCCTACGGGCAAGATTTTTATCGTAGTTCATCCGTGCGCGACCTAAGTTGACCTGTTTAAACTTGTACTTTTAGATATTGAATCTATCCCCGAGTTGATTATAATAAATTCGATCTTTTGGTATGGATTATTTTTTGTGCAGTGCGTTTTATTTTAACCAACGGATGTAAATAGTGTTTGGATTTAGTAAACTAGAAAACACGAGGGGACTTTATAAACATAAGTGGATGATATAAATCTGATAATAGAAACGATACACTAGGCTATGGAATAGCCTTGGATAGAAAATTGCGTGTTTGATTGACAAGGGTGTGGTGGCTCATGATGTATTTGTATACTCAAATCAATACTTGAAGTAAGCCTTTCTCGTTACTTCTTTGTAATTTCTTCAATTGGTCTGCACATGTGATAAAACATTCACTGATTCGATCAAACCTCTCATTTTTTGCCAACAGCAACTAACAGTAGTTTCGTGCTTTTGTTTTTTTTTTTTGCATTCTCCTAGGGTGCTGCTTTTTTAATCTTTTATCCCTCAACAGAGACAATTAATATCTCTTCAGTGCAGATAAAATCTGAGTATTAGGAAGACCATAAATGAAAAAATGTTAAAAAAAGATAGAGAACAAATAACCAATATGGTCTAAATAGAAAGCCAAAATCAGCTAAGGACAGAGCTTTGCATGAAGGAGATACTGCAAGTTTCCATATAAAATCGGCTTTCGAGTCAGCACTGAAGTACTGACTACTGGGCTGGTGAATACCCTCGGGGACAGTCCACCAGCAGTGGCATCGACAACATATAATCGTGGCAGGGGTTTCCTTTAAAGTGTTATTGATAGATATGAAAAAGAAATGAAATGGGGTAAATGTCAAGGAGACAACATCCCATATCCAGGTTAAAACGACCCAAAACAAAGCATCTATAGGTCACTGTACGGTCTTTAACACAGTTAGGAACCTCACACCATATAGCAAGCCCTAAGATACATTGTACTTGTATTGCCGAAATCGAAAAAAATGTAGCAGAATACTGTATTTCTGCGATATTAGTTTTCTGGTTTAGTTTCCATGGCAACGAAAGGCTCCACTATCCATTTTAACTTCTATCAGGCCACCGTTCCAAACTGAATACTTGGATTTTAAAAATACTCAATTCACCAGTTTATTACTTCCCTTGGTTTCACTATCTCCATTTAGAAATTAACAATTTCCATTTAAATCTTTATTAAAAGCTAAAGACACCAGAAAAAAAGTGTTATGACGCACATAATTAGAACTATTTGATGTATTCAAGTTCTGTAACAAAAGGAATATTTCTGTGTGAACAATTAAACTTGAAGCTATATTTGTTATTGAATCATACCAAGAATGATATTACAAGCTTGTAATCATGCTTTAAATTTCAAACATGTAAAATGTAAATTAAAAAAATATTCAGGCCGGTATTGCTAAGAAAAAGCTGTGATCTAGTACTTATCTTTAAAATTTGAAGGAAATCTGAGTAGTGATTGCTGAGGAGTTGTGTCAGTGGGGTCTTCAATTGTATGACAATAGTGCCTGTAAGTCTCGTAAAATTTTGGAACTTCCGGGAACAAAAAATGTACCCGGAAGTTACATGTTTAACAAAAATATATGACGTTTCACACAAAAAATTGAACGTCACAATCCTCTGACGTCATGTTTTGGCGGGAAACGTTTTCGAATTGCCTGTTTATCGTGGATTCTCGTTAGTCACATGACGAGACTTACAGACCCTATGATGAATGTTTAAAGTTTGATAACTCCTTACATTTTTATAAATCATACTAGCGATGCGGTATATTCATTATTGTCATACAGGGGATATAAACAGGATATCCCCTCAAAGTTAATATCCCCTTAATCATTCATGATTCCGTTAAATTTGGGATACAGTGACCTGAAGATTTTACAGTTATACTTGCCTCTCATTGATACTGCCGATGTCTACTGAAATCCATAATGATTCTTGCCAAACCCTTCGGGAATATTTGAGTTTGATTTTATTCGGTAATGCGACAGTGTTTTATCAGCAAACAAGGTTCCTTGAGCTAGCCAACAGTTTAGCGGTGAACACTCCTTGACCCATTTTTCTAAATTAAGTTTTGTCTTATTCTTTCCTTTTCAAAATGGTGGTCTTTGAATTAGAAGTCTACCTGTATTGCGATTTATTTGCATGTATATTATACTATAGGGAAACAGGATAGAGAAGGGGGGGGGGGTTAAAGGCTCATAAACCGGTTTAACTTATCGCTAGCTTTTGCTTGTGCCCGTACCAAGTCCGGCTATCCCGAGTTGCTATCGTTGTCTATGTTTGTCTTCTTTCATTTTATTGTTTTTCTTGTGCAGTTCCCTGATAGATTGTTGAGTGGAATTTGCGGCAATTGTAAGTGTTTCCTGTTATCATTTCTTCATTAACATCTTTGAAATAGAATATTCCATACCACCCCTTCAGGAATATACCTTTGGCTATCTTTTAATACAGAAAATGTGTCCGCATCTTAAAACGTATTTTAGTAATCAAAATACTCAAATGTCACTATGCACAATTTACAGCTTACAGTTGGGTGCAGTCATAACCTCTCATCCAAGTTAACTCCAAGTTAACTTAGAAACAATTCTAAGTTAACTTGAAGTTAACTACGAGCAGACGTAGAACAGTTCTAGAAACGGTCATAAAAACGGTCATTTTCTAAGTTACATGTAACTAAGAACAGTTCTAAAAGCAGTCATAAAAAAGAGGAAATCTTAAAGTGGTCATAAAAACGGTCATTTTCTAAGTTAACTTAGAACAGTTCTAAAAGCAGTCATAAAATAGAGCAGTTCTAAAAGTGGTCATAAAAGCGGTCATTTTCTTAGTTAACTTAGAACAGTTCTAAAAGCAGTCATACAGAAGATCATGACTGCTTTTAGAACAAGTTATGGCCGTTTTTAGAACAGTTCTACTCGATTACTGCTTTTAAAACAGTTCTACTCTATGACTGCTTTTAGAACAGTTCTTGACAATGACTGCTTTTAGAACACTTTTCTAGAGCATCTCTAGAACTGTTCTAGAACAGTTCTAAGTTAGCTTAGAGCAGTCATTAGAACAGTTCTTAAGTTAACTTTGTGAGAGGTTATGACTGCACAAAACTGTATATATGAAGGAACTATTTTATGTTAGGTCTAAAGCTTTTACTGGATGAGTTGCATCCTTTTTTCAGGCATGACATGCTCCCAATTCATGCTTACTAATACCATTGAAATTAATCTATAACCCGATTTTGTAAAAAAAAAACTGCTATGGCTTTTATGACTTGTAGTGGTTTTAAAATTTTTAATTTGTTCTTGAGCTTTTTACTAATGACGTTAAATGTATAGCTGTTTTCAGTTGTCTTCCATTCACGTATAGATTAATAACTGATACTTCAATGTTTAACTATAAATATGTATGAACTAGAAAATTGTGTTTTTTTTATGATGAGTACCCTGTGGTTATGTATATGTTGTGATTGTCTTCTATTGGTTTTTTTGTTGAGAAATGGGCGACAACGATTGTGAGAACATTTTGCAAGTTAAGTTTATGATTGTTGACGATTCTGCATCCATGGATCAACAGGTAAAAAGGGTATTGATGTAGCGTAGCTCGACATCTAGCAATGAATTGCGCTCAAACCGGTGCTAGAGGCCGTCTTGAACTAACTATAACGTATGAGTAAAGCTCATTGCTGAAGGCCCCAAGGTGACTTCAAGGTCAAGAACAATAATAAAAGCGTTGATGCTTCGCTTAGTTTTACCATGTTTTTGTAGAAACTTTGTCTAATTAGCCTTTATTCCATATCTCTTCATTGTTAATTGTATTAATGAGAATGTTTTTTTTTTATTGTAGTAATAAGTTTTATGAGCAGTGTTAGCGTTTGAGTCGTTTTCATATCTATATAGTTTCTACAACGAGAACTAAGTTGATTATGAAATTTCTCACATCGAGTTAAATAAATTTTGCAAATGTTTGAAAACGTGGCTTGCCGAATTTTTAAACATTTGAAAAATTATTTTACAAGATGTGAGAAATTTCATAATTAACGTGTTTAAGTTGTAGAAAATGTTTCTCTAATGACATAATGCAAAACACCGAGGATTATGTTCCGAATAGATTTGGAGGGAAATTCAACGCGAGTTGTTCTCTCACTAGAGACGAGAAATATTTTTATCACACCGGTCAGGCGTTGGATAAATTTGCTAGAAATTAGAGAATACATACTACCACTTCCCGATGATGTTAAACTTAAGGTAACTTTGAATGTGAATATTTCCTGATCTCTCCTGGCATTTATGAGCCATACTTGGGATGAAATGTAAAACGGGAGTCATTTTAGCTCTATCGTACTAGGATTCCCCGTGCTCACTTTAAATCAGAAACTCTACCCACAAACCTTTTAAACCCTACCGCTATCTCTTGCTAGTGCCGGTACCAAGAACGGCTATCCCTAGTTCCTATCGTTGTCTTTTTATTGCTTTTCTTCTGTTTTTCCCTGGTAGATTGTGGCATGTGAATGTAATTTTCGGCCATTGTAAATGTTTCCTGTTGTATTCTCTATATTAATTGGCTTGTATAATTGCGAATGATTTTAAAATTGGTCTGAAGCTTAATAATAGTAACTTGTAGTGTATAAATACCAAAATACCGAAGTTACTGTAAATTTTGTTTCTGTGTAAGTGATTTTGTTCACTTATGTTAGCTCTTCCTCTTTACCAATAAATATTGTTTGTGTAAATGCACAAGTTTTGATACATGTAGTTAGTGAAATTCAAATGTTGTCCTCAAGTCATACGCTGTTTTGTGCCTTATAAAACCCGTCCTTTTCGTGGCAAAATACCCATTTGTACATTGTATGTCCATGAAATACTTTGATAAACAACTAAAACTAAGAATGAAAAATTTATTTGCAGACTTCATGGCGTGAATATGTATTTAATTATTAGGCCACACCAAATTAATTAGTAGTTCTTCGAGATTTTGGCCAAAAAAATTGGAGCGAGCGAGCGAAATTTTTTTTTTTATTTTAAATTTTTCGCCTCAAATATTCTTGAATTTAAGAGCGAGCGAAATATTTTTTTTTTATTTTTTCTTGTCCGGTGTTTCAATAATGTCTCAAATATGCTCATTTGAACCTGCATAACAGCTTACATTCAACCTCCAGACTTAAAAGGGCATTTGCGATAAATCAACAACAACTATTTCACATTTTGACCTTCTGTTACATGTTATCTATAGCCACAACTACATGTATATGTTGTTCAGCACTACACTTTTCAGTATGCATATTGATCACTAACTAGTCTACCAAAGAATTGTGTAAAGTAACCTTGGGTTATTTTATTTTCATGTAAATAATCACTAGAAATCATTCAAGATGTACTTAACTAGAAACTGTTGCAAAAAAAAAAACAAAACAAAACAAAAAAAACAAAAAAATACAGACAAGCAGATTCAAAAATGATAATCACATATGTTCAGCTTGCAGAGTTGGTCAATATCTGGCAGTGATTATCTTGTTAATTCTTATGATGTCTTAGAAATATTCCACTATTTATGTTTTAAAAACCTAAATGTATAAACCTCCATACAAAGAACAACAATGATTAAGATGCATGCAAGAAAGTTTTGTCTTATGTAGTAAGTAAAATTATTTAGGTAAATTTAAAAAGCTTTTTTGTCAGTAGTACATGTACTAGTATATACTGACATGACTGATGTCATCATGTGTATGCACTTTTAACATCAGATTCATGGCTTGTTCTAGTGAATACGACTCATTCCAAATTCATATTGATACTGTTTCACTTATTGAACAGACAAGAAGAGTTCACCAGTTAAGTTCATCTTACTAGGCTTTCCCACATTTGGCTGTTTGTTTGTTCATTATTTCAAAACTCTGTAATAATCTTTACATCAGACTGTAAAGTTAACACTGAATTATGTACACTATGAAAAAGAAAGGAAATGGGGTAAATGTCAAGGAGACAACATCCCATATCCAGGTTAAAACGACCCAAAACAAAGCATCTAGGCCTAGTGGTCACCGTACGGTCTTCAACACAGTGAGAACCCCCGGGGAGGAACCCTAAAACAACTTTTGTCTGTTGTGTATATCAATGTTCAAAATTAAAGTTTGCACAACAAACGAAGGTTTATGTTTAGGACTAATCTGTACACACTGATATTTATTTACGCAAATCATACACAAAAAATTGTAATACAATGTAGGTGCAAAACGCGAAATTCAACTAAAGTTGAAAACAATGGAAATGTCAAACCGTAACCAAGCCGTTACAAGATTTTAAATACCACTCAAGTAGAATGTATTTGCGGAGAGAATTAGACAGGACGGCTTGAATAATTCAAGTTTGACGCCTCACGACTATTCATAAAAGGCAGTTGACCGTTTTCTCCGTTCCCACATCATTTTCTTGCGGCCATGCCATCTGAATCAGAATAACGCTTAACTACAATGCATTTTCCCTTATTTCAAGCGCATAAATGACACAGATTCTATTTTTATAATTTCCGAATCAAATTCGTGAAAACTTTTTGTTGATTTCAACGTGCGGGATTTTTATTTTTATTTTTTTATTTTGATTTTGGAAAATTAGGAGCGGGAAAATAATTTTTATTTTTAAATTTTGATTTTGCTAATTTAGGAGCGGGATTTCCAAAGAACTACTAATTAATTTGGTGTGGCCTTATGATCAGTATATTTTTCATTGCATCTTATTGAGCTAAGGTAGTTGATACACATCTGAAATTTTCCCTAAGGGCCTGGTATTTCAATGATTATCATAACCGAGAAAACGGAGCGCCAAGTGCGTAATCGTGCTAAGGTTGAAAATTTGGGACGCGAGATTCGTAATAAAATTGTCGGTGTTTCTATTATAGTTTTACAATCACATGAAAACAATGTGAATTTCTGCAATTATAATGTTACTATACATTTAATTCTAAAATTAATGTTAGAACCCAAATTATTAGTTATGAAAATCATAATTTTAATGATCCTATTGAGGATTTCGGTTTTAATGATTTTGACATGGACAGCCCTCGCAAACTAACAATAGCAGAAGTGATCCATTGTAAAAAAAAACTATTGAAGAAAAATGCAGTGAATTAGATGATAAAACTTGCCCTACAAAAGGGAATAATTCATCTTAAACATTAACGCTGCTTTTACTGTTTGGTCTTATAAAGACTGTATTACTGAGACACCCAGAAATCTTTGTGCCAAATGTATACTAGGTAGTTTTTGCAGCTACTCTCGGACATGCCACTGAAATGATGTTTTTGCAAGATATTAAAAAATCTTCCTGTCTTGGATGGTTCCTATTGTAGAATGGTCAAAATAAGGAACTGTTAGATCTATCCATGACAAAAAAATTCTTGGTTATTTCAATCTTGATTAGTCATGCCTTCTTTCCCTATATATGAGAAGGCGTTTTGACATAAGGCACCCATTACCGACTAGATATCAAAAGTTAATGACAATTGGAATGTTGAGATGAATACCAATCTTTTTATATTTAACATTTTGAGTGGTATAAAAGATTTTATTTGACAATCCTGATTTTTTAATTACAAAATAAATGTTCACATTTTGTTGTTAATAATTACAGATCTATGCATATCCTTACTTATGTTTTACTCCCTTCATCGTAGTTTTTTTCCTTAGCTATTTTTAATATTACTGATTGTTCGGAATTGGTTTGCTTAAACATTTATTGAAATTGTGGATTTCCTAGGTAAGGTCGTAGTGCTGCTGACGTGGAATCAATTTACCGCTCATTAAAATTAATTGCAGTTGGCGTTAACATATGTGTTATGGTCTCATGTTCATTTACTCCATACCCTTTCGTAAAATATTGCATATGAATTCCATAAATAAATCTACATATTTCACATGAACAAAAAATTTAACTGTTATGTCCCATTAAAATAATGAGGGTGTCATGTTACACAAAAGATTACATTTTCAAATCAATAAAGTTCAAAGTTCATTTTAGTGAATCTACTTTTTTTCGAAAAGGGGCGTAACTCTATCGGTTACGATGTTTGCTTAAATTGCACAGACGTCAATGTATCGATTACATCTTGAAATAGGGCACAGTTCATGTATACGTAAGGAAATGACACATAGAGCGAAAAAATAATCGATCATGAAAATAACATTTTTCTACATGCTATAAGGTACACTGTACATTTGTAGCGGCTTCAAAACACGAATTGTTGAAAGAGGTGTCTTACAACGACTTCAACCACATACTCAGTGCCACAATTATCTCGACCTCAAATAATCTTTATGCAAAAGCAGCCAATGCTATTAAATCAACTTCTGCTTTCCCATTTTCTGTCACTGCGACACCCCTCCTCTAATTCTAAATGAGTATGAAATATATGAACAATTTCCTAGTACATTCTCACAAAAATAAAGGTTGATAATGATTTGTTAGATGCACTTGCACACCCGTAAATCCTAATGTTTCAATTCAGAACTCCAGGTTTTAGTCCTATAGTGACATCCACATAGACCACATTATATCTGAAAAATGAAAGTACTAAAAGTAAAACTTTCGTTCACATAAGAGTATTGATACGTTTTTTGAATGAGCAAGGTGAAAACAGGGAACTTAATTTTAAAGTTCTTTGTTGGTGTCCGCAGACAGAATTGAGAGAGGTATGAGCCCACATACCTCCGTTGTATGTTTGAGCATTTTTGAAAAGCATTTAAAATATAAAAAAAATGCAGTACAAACAAGTCTTTCAAAGTTGTTTGAATTTGGCAAAGCCCGTTAAGTATTGAGATGTAAAAAAATAATACAACAAAAACTTAAAAACCAATGAAAAGGAAATTTACTGAAAAGAGCAGA
>MJUU01067643.1:22652-37267 GCA_002080025.1 Modiolus philippinarum
GGTATGGAAAGAGCCATGGGACGGGAAATTCTGACTGCCACTGAAAAGTAGGCTGAAATCCAAAAGGGCGGAGAATTTAGCCTTGTAGCCGATCACCTACGGCCCACTCAAAAAAAGCTTGCTACAAGGGTTTTTTTAACGTGCAGAAAGCGTGGCATTTCTTCCAACACGTGGACCTGAGTTTACATCCCATCCGAAAGATGGGTTGTGTATTTATTAATCCCGCACAACCACGGAATGGGTCCTATTTCTATATTCCGGGACCCTCGGGGTCAGCCTCCGTTTAGAAAAAAATTAGAATATCAATTTTCGGAAGTAGGTAATGCTACATGATTTCTCTTATAACGAATGATGCTTGTAACGTAATAAAATCGGGCGTCCCCTGGAATTCGTTTTAAACAAACTCTTCTGTATTTGACATTAAACTTCAATGTTGATTTGTTTTTGTTGTCGCGTCATCATGTACATTTGTACTTCTTTTTTAAACGCAAGCATTGGTCTACTATTACCTTTCAATTTTACAACATTGCTTCACCTCTGACTTTCAAGAATTCACTGCATCTTAACCAAGATAACGGATAAAAATCCAGCCATTGTACTAAAATACATTTTTCTGTCTGTCTGTGTCATGTTTTGTGCTCTTATCCTGCCTTGCTCTTTTGTTACTTAAAATTTCATACTTCTGTTTTAACTTGTTGAGCTAATATAGGGAGTCGATGAATGTATGAATAGTATTTCTGTACTGGTGAATATGATGCCAATTCCAATATAAATTTAATTTTTATCTTTTCAACTTAGATTTTTGTTTTTTCAACATGATTAGTCAGTTACGTATTTTTAAATTGTGCACCCCTTCTCAAAATCGCTTTCGGATTTGCAAGTCTGACAAATGGCATATCATGTTACTTGTCAGGCATAGGCTTTTATTCATTAATGTGAAGCAATATTTTATATGGTCTTCTGATATGATGTTTTATGATATAAAAACATTTCACTACCAACATTTCTTACATGATTTAAGGATGTAGAAAGGTGAAATTGAATAAATCTACAATAAATAACTAAATACCGAAGTCACCGTGAATTTAAATTCTGCATATGCGCATTTCGACAACTTATGTCTCTTCAGTGCAGATAAAATCTAAACGTTTGGAAGACCATAAACTCAAAGAGGTTTAAAAACTGATAGAGAACAAACAACCAATATGATCTAAATGTGAAGCCAAAATCAGCTAAGGACAGAGCTTTGCATGAGGGAGATACTCCTTAGTTTCAACAAAATTTACAAAAATTTAGATATTGTAAGGTTCGAAATAGAATAGAAATAGAATAAATTGATACCATAAATTGAAAGAGCATTGGTAAAGGAATAAAATCAGCTTAAATATTGATAGGTTAAGGACCTTGTTTTCAATATATTTCACATTTTATAAATTGGCGGGAAAAACTCTCCTGGACTTTAACTTTAGTATAACAGATTTCTTTCACATGGAAGAGAAATCTGCAATCTAGTGAAATTTTGCTTATTGACTTTAAACGACCTTCTGAAGATTTTTGATATTTAGAAAATTGGGTGTAATGGGGTAAAATATATCGCATAAAATTAATTGGTAAATCCGAGAAATCCGAATGACATTTAGGAATTTCGAAAACCTCACCTTACTACATCCTTAATTTGATGTTTTATTTTAATAATTACAAGCCTGTATATTTTTATTACACAAAGAAGATGTATTTATTAATACATACATTAAATATCCCTCGAGTGCTTCCTCTCCCTTTCTATCTTAAGGATGACAAATTGTTTTGCATACAATTGATATCCCCACATATATACTGAATATTCTTTTTACCAGTTTTTTAATAAGTCCCTATCGATATCATTGATGCAAAAGCATCTACTAATTTCCATAGGAAAATACTTCTAGCTGTAAACTAATATGTATCAAATAATAAAAATACCAAGTAATTTGATTTCAGGTATTCGGCACATTAGGAACTATATGGAAAATGAAGTGCTGAATTTCAGTCAGTAGACTGCTTTGGTATCAAGTTTTTACATCAGATGATATCAGCCAGTATCACTTTAGATATACTACACGCTTGGAAAGGAAAAAAGTCATGCCACAAGTAAGTGCAAATAATTTATTTGGATGTAGGTATCATTTTATTCCTAACAATTGCAATACAAAAAGAAGTATGACTGATTGATTGATAAGTTGGAGTTTAATGTCCAATTAGCAAAATTTCAGCTATATCAGGATGAGAACATGTTAATCAATTCAAAAAAATTGTAAGTAAAGGAAGAAAAAAAGGTGGAAGGGACAACCGGGGCAATGAATGCCACTGGAAAAGGGGAGAAATGGGTAGGGGCAGGAAATTTAGCCTTCTTTACGACGCCCAATGCGTCTGCTCTCTTTAAAGAATAACGAAGGGGTTTTTAAACTGCATGGAATGTGGAGTTTCCCCACACAGTTTGGCTACAATGGTTTGCGGTCAGGTTTTCCGTAATATGACCTTACTACCCCGCAAAGACGGGGCATTCCCCTATCCAAGCGACCGGCAGCTCTGTAGCCAGAGCCCCTGATAACCGATTCAGGTATGAAAGTACACATACTTGTACCTAGAAAGATAAATACAATTGGAAACGAATCTTGTAAAAATTGGCATTATAAATATTGTTTGATCCAATGGGATTTTTTCCTTAAGACCTCAGCTTTTCAAATTGAATTTTAAAAAACATAATGATATTAAATGACAAATTTAACTTTATTAGAGGGATCATGGCAACATAAGTAAATAAGGGAAGAAATATTTACACAGTTAAAGCCATAATTAAATAATTTTTAAGATACTCATCCATTTATTCTAAAAATTTGGTTTGGGAGGGCTAATTTTATGTGATATTTTTTATCAGATTTTATGAAAAATTCTGTCATTTAAAAAAAAATTACCCAAATATACCAAATAACAAAAACAAAATTTTTTTGAGGCGGGTGAAAAAATCGGGGCAAGTCCATCAATTGGACTTGATAATCAGAAGTCACTAAACAGTCGTTTATATACCTTGACAATTAAGTACATTACTATTATTACGTGACTTCTGATTTACCTGTTTTATTATTAATTTTTTGTCCCTTAGGTACGGAAAAGACCATGTACTTATCTCCCGTAGGCTGGTGCACTATACAAATCAAACATCAGACAACACCATTTTGTAAATGAAGGTATAAAAACATATGATGATGTGCAATGGTCATAAATTAACATGTTTGAACAAAATAAAATCGGTATAACATGCCATCATTAACAGGCAAAGATTAACCAATTAATAAACATCACGATTAACTAATTAAAAAACATCGAAAAATGCCAAAAAGGAAAAAAGTTAAGAGCCTTACGTTTCAGCCAGTGTGGCCTTCAACTAAGAGACGACTGGGCAGAAAATTGAAAAAAAAAGATGTTTCAAAACCAGAGAAAGCTACTAACGGACGTGTAAATAATTTTTTATTCTGTTTATAAAAGATTAATAATATGTAATCAAATATCAATGGTGCTTTGATTTGCGATTCAGTGTCGTTATTTGAAATTGAAAACGCTAACAAGTTTATTAATAAATAATCACTTGGGGGTACCAAAAGGGTCATGGGTCGGGAAATTCTGACTGCCACTGGAAAAGTAGGGTGGAATCGAAAGGGGCGGGGAATTAAGCCTTGTAGCCGATCACCTACGGACCACTCAAAAAAGAGCTTGCTGCAAGGGTTCTTTAACGTACAGGAAGCGTGGCATTTCTTCCAACACGTGGACCTGAGTTTACATACCATCCGAAAGATAGGTTGTGTATTTGTTAATCCCGCACAACCACGGAATGAGTCCTATTTCTATATCCCGGGGTTCCCCCGGAGTCGGCCCCGTTTAGAAGGGGTCATACCCCGCAAGCCGAAGATACTAGGTCCTATTTCTATATCCAGGGGTTCCCAAGCGGCTACATAAAAATATAGCTTTCGGTAACCGGGTGATACCTCCTCGTAGGTTTAATCTAGGGTTGTAACGCAGTACACAAGGAGGTATCATCCGGTTACCGAAAGCTATATTTTTATATAGCCTAGGTAGCCGCGTGGTCTAGGGCGCTGGACGTAGTGCAGGCGGTTGCCATAGATGTCACAATATTTATGGTTCGAATCCCGGAGAGGGAACTACCAATGTGCAGATCTAACAATGTTGGGCTGATTTTCAGACGTATATATAAATAATTCATCAAGCCCAGTATAATGTCTCACGATATTATCCATTGGACAGGTATAGTATGAAGAGTTGTCACATACTTCAGACAACTATATCATATATATATATATATATATATATATATATATATCAGATGTCAACAACATACAGAAAGCTTATATCAAGAGGAATCCGAAGAAGAAATTACCATCGAAATCCGATGAAAAATAAAGATTCCACAATTTCAATATATTGCAATTTTGGCCCCTTTGACCCCTTGTAGCTTGGAAATGGAAAGAGCTACGCAAAATTTTGTCCCCATTTGGACCCTCATAGCTCCGAAAAGAAACAAAATGTCAAAAATCTGATTGTGCACCTCTTGTTTATTTTCAAAAGGAATCCATTGCAAAAAAATGCATCAAAATTAGACTAAAAGTAAATATTATAAAATTTTTGAGAATCGCCCCTTTTGGGTCCCATGTATCACCTGAACGGTACATGCTACATAAAATCCGTTGACTAACTGCTGATACGAAATCTAATTAGGAACACTCCGAAAGAAACCCCATCGAAATCCAATAAATATTCTAGAGCCAAATATGTGAAAACAACCAATTTTGCCTTTTATGCCCCCCCCCCCTTTTTAAAACGGGAGGGGCCAAAATGTTTATAGGAACACTGGTTAAATTTCATAAGGATTGGTCAACTGGAACTGAAGTTATTGACCAAAAACAAAAGTGTCTTCAGACGACGAGGCCATACGATTATACGACCTCAAATACTTTGCGGTCGTATAAAAAAACCCTTGACATCTTAATGTTCAGATCGAGGATCGGGGGCATATTGTTTCTGTCCTGTCTGTCTGTCTGTGCGTCCGAAACTTAAACCTTGGCTATAACTTTTGAACTACTTGGCAAGTGTAAAGGTCTAGTCAAGAGGAACATACATATGCAAAAAATTAGGTCCAAGGTCACAGAGGTGAAAAAGGGGTAAAATTGGGTATTTTCATATATTTTATTGTAGAATCTCGAGGCATATGTAGTGTTTCACAAACACATCTTGTTCTTTTCAGATAATCGAGGATCTGACAATGGAAAACAGTTTGTTACTTTGATGAGGAAGAACAAGTCCGGTGTTCTTAACTCTTTATGTAGCCTAATAAGGCCGAAACACAACTGGACAGTGAAACTGCAGGAGGAGCTTGCAAGTTGTTGGGAACCGTTGTGAGTGTCATTGAGCACAACTCTCAGAAAGAAAAGGACCCGAATCGAGCCAGGAATATATTACCAAAGATAATGATGTTTTTGTTCCGTGTCACTGCGGTAGGAATTTAGTTGAAGGTTATGTATTAATGTTGAGCAGATAATAATGTTAAATTGATATTTTCAAACTAAAACTACTGATAAATTTTCAGACAATTATATTCAAATAAAGACTCATTCACATATATAAAGTCTTGTCATCATATTATAAGCATCATGATTAAAATATACCGAAGTTACTGTAAATTTTGATTCTGCATATGCGCATTTCGAAAAGTACATATAAATAAACGGTTGACCTGTCGGAGTAGGGCTGCTAGTCCAATAGGCAGGTATATAATATATATCAATAGTAATTTAAGCTCCCCTTTACAGCTTGTATATATAGTGCTCTTAACACTAACAAATAATACATGTGTACTACTTTTAAACACCTGTTGATGATCTTTCTGTAGGGATGCACGTTTTTCAAATCTATGAAAAGTCATACTACAAGTCCAAAAAAAAACAAAAAAAAAACAACAATGAAGTAGGTAGGCCATAAATGGTTAATATCTTGGTTGTTTGACCTCTGACTCAATTGTTTCATGAAACACTATTATTTTGCAAGGTCTTGCCATTCAAATGTAGTTCAGTTTGTACATTATAAGTTATAACACATAAAGACATGTATGGGTCAGATATGTGTCGAAATTTTCAAAAGAAACTGATGTGGATTCCTTAATTTTGTATTTAGAATAGATATAGTTAGATAACTAGATTTCTCTAATTCTTACGCTGCTCTCCAACATGTGGGTTAATTGATCTTGCGATTTCATTGGATATATATAAGATCACGAACTTTTCTTCAAATAGCAAAATATACTTCAGATGAATTTATTGAGAGTATAAAACCAATGTAAAAAGTATTCATTCAAAACATATATTGATTATTAATCTTGAATCACATATGATCGATTTGCTTTTGTTGATTTCCATGTAATTTTCATATCCGGTGACGTCGCAGTATTGATCGTGGAAGCCCACGACGTGGTAGAAACTAAAACACATGAAAATGTCATTAATTTTAGAATTAGAGAAATAAAATTTATCATTTGCAAATCGTTGATTATCATAGTTCTATTGTCTCAAGGTTCTCGCTTTTTTGAAAGGATAGATTCTTTACTAACTGTTAGCAAAAGATAGTTCTCCATAAATAACCAGAAAATTGGAAAGCCAAAGAGAAAGATAAATTCACAGTATTTGCTCCATATATTAGATAATTAAGTCAATTTTGTATCCTTCACTTGTCTGGTATGTTTAATAACAGTATAATCTTTTTGAAGGTTTTTCAACTCTTTAGGAATTTTCAAAAGTTAATTCACAACAATTTGAATCATCTATATAACTCTTCCGTAAGGATGAGGTTGCAATGCACAAACCAAAGTTCAAATGTGTTTTCGACACACCTAGAAGCTCAAGAAATTCATTGGATGAACAGTGCAGAGTTATATCTGAGCTTCCAAACAATCACAACAAACAGATATCTTGGCTTCCAAACAATCACAACAAACAGATAAACAAACGAGTTAAAATTCTTGTCGAATGCGATAAAAGGTAAAACAAAAATATATACACATGTCAAAATCTAAAAGATTAAAAAACAAGCAGACAGAGGTAGGGATTGGCCAAGATCATCGACATTAATGTCTTCAATGGGCCTCGGAAGAGAAACAATCAAAGTCCCAAAGGGACTGGTGGATTAGTATCTATGATGGCAATGATCAGTATCTAATCTATTGATAATTTATGTACACTGTCCATGTATGATATGAATAATCGCCTCTCCATGTCGAGCATAATTACTCATTTTTTACTATGGGTCTTATTATAATGATATCAAAACCAAGAAGGTACAAAAACCATGTTTTGCTCATTAAGAACATGCCTTTCTGACAGTCTGCAAGTATTTACTGGTGGCCATCTTCATTTGATCACACCAGCCAATCAATGTCAATCAAACCATTAGAAACGAATATTCGAAGAATTTTGATTTTATACCAGAAACCTATTACATATTTTCTGTTCCCTGCTGTACAGTACTACACTCAACATAGACTAAACAATGACAGCTACATCTTGATCAAGTACAGTTTGAAATTTAATTCTAAGGAAGAGACCCGAATGAAAGGGTTGTGAATGCTGACAAGACTTCAGCAGCAAATGCAATACCCTGCTCTTTATGGAGATAATAATTCGTCCAAGAAACACACGAAGACTCTGTGTCAAGTTCTTTGTGCAACAATGCATCTCAATTCGCGCTATGATATACATTCTCATGCAATTGAAAAATGAGTGTTATGCATTATAAATACTGTAATGACATTATCTCAAGTTTGTTTGACCAAACTCTGATCAACGGCAATTAACACGCAACACCCCGGACTGAACATTGTTGGACGAACGGCAATCAACAGATCAACGCCCCTGCCTGATCCTATTTTGAATTTAGTCAATTCCTACCCCGATCGTTGCAAAATATCGTCTGTTTCGAAATATGCACCTTGACAACTGTTTCCAGGTAATACTTTGTATTTACCGATGTACGACTTCTTCAGTATTTTGTTTTGAGTCGGCCATTACATGTATACCGGACGCGGACCTCGGAGAAGACACTGCAAAATGACAATCGCAACAAGTGTAATGGAACAGCCAACGTGGAACAGTCGTACTTTTCCATTCATTGATAAACGTAAACAAACATTACGTCTTCCGTAGATTATAAATAATGGACTGTTGTTCTCGACGGCTAATGAATTTGATTTTTTATTTCCAATGCGTTGTTCTTTTATGATTTATTTCAAAACAGCCACATCGTTTCATTGACGGTTCCTGGGAAGTACGTTTACGCCATTCATACAAATGTAAATAAAGGCCTCGGTCTTCCGTATTCATACATCTACAACAAAATTTTATGAATGGGAAATTCATTCTGTGATTAAGGGCATAATCCGAATTTTGTCCCCTGTGGGGACGATTTATTTTTGAGCATTCAAAATTGTAATAGCAATTTACCTTTGGCAGCCGCATACTATTCAGAGTCATTTGAATGTTTTACTCCGGATAGAGTAAAATCGGGTCCGGATACGGACACGGAACCGTCCGGAATATTTTTGAATTATACTGCACTATCTATACGATTTTCATCTTGATGGCATTTGAAATAGTTCTACAACAAAAACCCTGTCACATGATAATTGTTCCCATTTCAATCAGATGTTTGAATTTATTTCGGAAAGTAATGGAAGGCAGTCGTGGAAGACTCATGAAAATTTCTGATGAAAATAAAAGAAATGAACCTGAAAGAATGTTTATGTTATCAAACTTCTGTTTTAGAAGAGATTAAAATTCACAAATTATCCTGTTGCTAATAAGTCTCGATATGCCAATACATATGATATCTTAAATACAAAATGCATTTGTTCTCGGCACCTCCATGCAAATCCAAAAATATGAAAGAAATCGTATAGGTAAAGTATAACGTTGTCGTTCAAGATGCAAACGGAACAGTAACATTAATTATAAATTTTATATAATTCATAGATTGCCATTTTTTCTTCGAACAGATGCGAGGTAGAAATATCGCTTGATCAAATCATTTATTTTTATCTCTCAATGATACAAACATGTATAATGCTGATTTAATTTAGATATAAGTATATCTACCTCGCGCATATTACGATGCTAACGATGACTGGTTTAATCCTTTTAGCTGTGTAGCTACATGTATCCCCAAAAGAAAACCATTTTAAATACAGTAGGGTATTTTAGAAAAGTAGTATATATATAGTCCGGTTTTTGTCCCATATGTAAAATGATGTTTCAATTTATAGTAAAGTGTATTATATATAGTCCGGCTTTTGTCCCCTATCAAAACACCAATTTTCCATCATTTCTTTTAAATAAACCCTCAAAACATAACCATGCCCCTTTTTGTTGTGTAGCTATCCCCAAAAGAACACCCTTTTAAAGACAGTAGGATATATTAGAAAAGTAGTTTATATATAGTCCGGTTTTTGTCCCCTATGTAAAATGATGTTTCAATCTATAGTAAAGTGTATTATATATAGTCCGGCTTTTGTCCCCTATTTAAAAACACCAATTTTCCATCATTTCTTTTAAATGAACCCCCACAAACATAACCATGCCCCTTTTTGTTGTGTAGCTATCCCCAAAAGAACACCCTTTTAAAGACAGTAGGATATATTAGAAAAGTAGTATATATATAGTCCGGCTTTTGTCCCCTATGTAAAATGATGTTACAATCGACAGCAAAGTGTATTATATATAGTCCGGCTTTCGTCCCCTATTAAAAGATCGATTTTCCATCATTTCTTTTAAATTACCCCCAAAAACATAACCATGCCCCTTTTTGTTGTGTTGCTATCCCCAAAAGAACACCCTTTTAAAGACAGTAGGATATATTTGAAAAGTAGTATATATATAGTCCGGTTTTTGTCCCCTATGTAAAATGTTTCAATCTATAGTAAAGTGTATTATATATAGTCCGGCTTTTGTCCCCTATTAAAAACATCGATTTTCCTTCATTTCTTTTAAATAAACCCCCAAAACATAACCATGCCCCTTTTTGTTGTTAGCTTTCCCCAAAAGAACACCCTTTTAAAGACAGTAGGATAAATTAGAAAAGTAGTTTATATATAGTCCGGTTTTTGTCCCCTATGTTAAATGATGTCGCAATCGATAGTAGATTGTATTATATATATAGTCCGGTTTTTGTCCCCTATCAAATTTTAAGTTGTTGCCGTCATTTCTTTTACAGAAAACCCTCAAAAAATACACAGTCAACTTTTTAGATGTGGCTTCAACTTTCTATTTGATTCGACGATGTCTTACATAGGGGACAAAAACCGGACTATATATATACTAGTTTTCTAATCTATTCTTCTGCATTTAAAAGGGTGTTCTTTTGGGGATTGCCACACAACAAAAAGGGGCATGGTTATGTTTTGGGGGGCTTATTTAAAAGAAATGATGATAAATCAGCAAATTCGATAGGGGACGAAAACCGGACTATATATACACGTATGATCATGTATGCATTAATTATGTTCTGTGTGATGGGTGTGACTTTAATTATCTAACCTGAAATGGGCTCTTAGTGTTTCTGAATTTTAGAACATTTATTTTACATTGAAAATCAAAAGCACAAACTTAAATTGAAAATAAATGTGTATTTGAAATATTTTTGCTAAAATATGTGACTTTATTAATTGGATGTTTTTAATTTTGAAGATTTTAATTTCTTTTTGTACTTTTGTAAAACAATGATGTAAGACATATATGAATATGTTCAGCTATGAGGTTCATTGTTCGTCCGTGCTAGTCAAGGGCGTTAAACACCTTCCTGTTACTTGCTTCACAGCTATACATATTTGGCCGTGACGAATTAGTGCAGTCGATTCTGGTCTCATAGTTAATTTTCAACCACTAGGTGAAATATTTCAGAGATTGGCATGAAATGCTTGAATGTCATTCGGGACCTTTATAATCCATTCGACACAAACATCCATATTTCTACCTCGAACACAGTTATACAGTGGTGCGAGGTAGATATACTGTAGTACATACTTCATACTCCGGAATTAATTCGGATCCGTTTCCGGATTTGGTTTTATTATTAGAATGTCCTTTTCAAGCTTCAAATTGATGAAGATTTTCATAAATAGGCCGTTTTGACGGGTTTCAAAACTCGGAAAACTAATTTTCCCTTAGGGGACAAAAGTCGGATTATGCCTGATTAAGTAACGAATTCGGGCACCATTTAAGTGTTGAAAAGTTCGGGCAATAAAATTAATGTTCAATGAAAATAGACTATTGAGTGTCAGAGTTTGTTTAAGGGATCAGATGTGTACGAGGTTTCCTGAAAAAGATTCTTTTACCATGGGTATGATCACTTATGTTTGATTGCGTGAGGTTGGTCACCTGGGTCGTAACTTAGGATAGAATTCTATTCTTTAGATAGACACTAATCCAAAAATGGCCGAGAAAGTGAAATGTTACGCCGTAAGTGGAATACAGGTAAAATAAATTTGATGTTTATAGTTTAGAGTAATAGTTTATATGACGTTCATTGTTTAGAGAGTGGAGCCCGATAGTTGCAGGAAAATTTAGCCTTCAACACGAAACAAAAATTAATCATAAGAAAATATATATATCAAAAAAGTATTGAAATAACAAATATAATGTAAAAATAAATAATAAATAAAATTGGAGATAGTACATTAAACACTAGCTTTTATATTTATACTGTGACAGGACAGCCTATCTACGTTGTAGTAGGTAGATATATAGCCAGTAAAAATCGACTGAGCTAACGGAATATTTCTTTAGCTCATTCGGTTAGGTGGCTGGCTGAAGTGCTAGAGGTCCCGGGTTCGATCCCCGGAATCGACATTAGTCAATTTTGCAAGGAGATTCATGCTCTCTGGTTACAATACCTTTAGGGTTTTGGGTACCCAGAGTGAATATAATCTGTTGTTCTAACTGTTGTCGCTATTGTCGTGAACTGTCAACCTGAGTAAGGACTGTCACGCTCATGTCTTCCATGGAATGTTTGCGAAACCTGAAATGGTTACCGACGGGTGTGTCTTTGTGAGCTGTTATGGATCGAAGATGCTCAGCAAAGCGATCACCCAGTCTGCGGCAAGTCTCACCAACATATATTTTGTGACACCGTCTACATTCTATGGCATATATCACATTCTTGGTTATACAAGTATAACCAGAACTGATTTTGTAAGAACCATCAGAACCCTTGATGAATTCCGTTTCCATAGTAAAGGGACAAGTTCGACAGATCTTGCGACCACAACGTCGTGTTCCCCTATATGACTTGTTGTTACTGGTCTGGTCGGTCCTGATTTTGCTGGACACTAAGTGATCTCTTAAACTTTTTCCTTTGGGATAGGCTGTAATTGGCAAAGATAGAAGTATTTCAGCCATCAGTGGATCATCTTGTATAATTTTTTTTGAAATTCTGTACTAATATTTTCTATATAGCGACATTGTGAGGATGGTAAGTTAGAACTAAAGGTATTCTTTCGCTGTTACAGATATCTTGGCTTCCAAACAATCACAACAAACATGAGACCACACATGCAAATATAGGTAATAACAGAATACCTTCCATCCGAGACTTTTCAGGAAAATACGAATCAGCCCAATACTTTTGCATCATAGAGAGAGTTGCTACTCCTAAATTTATAACCTTGTAAATAAGTTCCGTAATCCTTATTCCAAAAATTTCAACTTAGCTTCAAAAGATCACCTTTAAATTTAAACCTCAACAAGATAGTACTGCCCCAACTTCAGCTCACCGCAATACGCGACCACGCAGAAAAGCTTTAAACGAAGAAGACATGAAGACTTATCTTCCTTTTATTAATATTACGGAATCATAGTTTCTCCCCTAAGATCAGAGCATCGGAAGACTGTATGAGCAATATAGAATATCACAGGTAGAATAATGAAAACATTTTTGGAGAATCCCCCGAGAGATTTGACGTTGTCTAAATGATGTAAGCATGAGTAGTGGTTGTTTGCTAGATTCTTTATTTGTCCACATGACCCGTAGTGTTATTGGCGACCAAATTCTCTTTCAGTGTTCCTGTCGCCTTTTTGATACTTTACTGCAACTTGGAACTCTGGACAACAAAGGAGGAAAATAGACTCTGTTAACATCAATTGCTACTATTATATCCGGTTTTTTAAAAGATATAGATGAGCCCAATTATAACAGTTTTACCGTTTACCGGCGAAGAAGTACTGAGTAATCCAACAAATCCAAGGATTCCGTCATTTAATCCGCAGCATACGTGAAGTTCTATCTACCAAAAGAACCCAAAAAAATTTTCAGTACTCAATGAATAGCACAAGTTGTAGATTTGTCTATTTTTCACATCACCGCTTAGCTTGTCAGTCGGGGGAATGCAACTCAACTTATAAATCTTCGACTAGAAAAATTTTATATTTAGAAAACATCGAAAATTTATGTCCACATTTAGAGACTATGAAAAAAAAAAACAAATTTATCTTGTTAAAATATGGATCAATTGATGAGGAGGAGGAGAAGGATGATTAGGACATGCCACTACCAAATGAAGGTGAAGAAGTAGAACTTGATGGAAAAATTATTAGAGATACTCAACAACAACAGGTATCAATTGTATGGACATGTAGCTATTTTTTAATTCAAAATGGTAATTCTTTTTTGATGCAACTGCTACATGTTCAATGATCATACACGTATACACTTAGCAAGCAAAGTTTAGGAAATTGTCATGTAGTGTTTATAATCAATTTTCCAGCAACCGGGATGGTAACAAAAGGCTCTCAAGAGCCTGAATCGCTCCTGGGCAATGGCTGACACAATAAGTCAAAATAATCACAACGTTTAAGGTTCTCATTTTCAAATTTGTTTATTGACTGTTTAAGGGTCTCATTTTGAATTTTGCTGATGTTATATGATCCAAAATTAACCTATGTTCCCCATTGGCAGCTATTTTTGATGGGGCGTAGACCGACTGTCACCTTTCTTGAAGAAGACCATGTAAGGATCATTGTGCCTCACTTTGGTTCCCCGCCGTGCACGGTCCCGGCTTATTNTCAGGCCCGCAATTTCCCGTCCCATGACCCTTTCCATACCCCAAAGTGATTATTTATTAACAAACTTGTTCTCGTCTTGATATAGCTGAAATATTGCTGAGTAGACGTTAAACAATAGTCAATCAATCAATCAACAACAACAGGTACCAATTGTATGGACATGTAGCTATTTTTTAATTCAAAATGGTAATTCTTTTTTGATGCAACTGCTGCATGTTCAATGATCATACATGTATACACTTAGCAAGCAAAGTTTAGGAAATTGTCATGTAGTGTTTATAATCAATTTTCCAGCAACCGCGATGGTAACAAAAGGCTCTCAAGAGCCTGAATCGCTCCTGGGCAACGGCTGACACAATAAGTCAAAATAATCACAACGTTTAAGGTTCTCATTTTCAAATTTGTTTATTGACTGTTTAAGGGTCTCATTTTGAATTTTGCTGATGTTATATGATCCAAAATTAA